>JARACY010003629.1:0-31871 GCA_029255725.1 Scrobipalpa atriplicella | reverse complement strand
GTACAGAGACGGACAGTGAAGATGAAAATGCAATTGGTGTTTACATGATATTCAAATAAACGAAAAACCCTTTAACGAAATGAAGATTATGTTGAAAAACCTGTGGCTCTCTGAAAAAGAGCTCCAGTAACATTTTAGACTGCAGTTGTGTGCTTACGAGCAATTAGAGTCAATTCTTGGGCCACAACTTTCACCAAGAAAGGACCAAAATTATGGTATAGACACACAGACCGAAATATTATCAGTCTTGTCTTGTGGCTACTTACCACTCTGGATTCTTTTAGGTATGATTATTTTATGCTTATTATTATGCGTATTGTTCACATGTATTGTTAATATATTTTATTTACTTTGTTTTATTAGAAATGGATAATATAACACTTATATGTCTAGTTTGGCTAGTGACTGAATTCTATAGGAATAGGTGTTTGATTAAACTGCAATTTCAACAGTACTATGACTGTTATCATCACTCAGGAAAATATAAGTCATTAGAAATTGTATTATAGCATAGTTTCAAATAATTTTTACAGATCTGTTGGAGACAGGTTTAACCTGGCAAAGAGCTCGCTGAACCAGTGTTTCACTGCCGTGGTGGAGGTGCTAAATAGAATGGCTACAAAATCATCTAATGGCATAAAAAAGAGGAGAATCAGGTCAGGAGGCATCTGAAAGTTTAACCTGTGTAGTGTTGACAAAATGGGGAATAAAGAAAAAGGTTCGAAAAAACCTAAACAAAGACAATATAAAGAGAAGCAAAAACATATGATGGAAGTTATAAAGTAAGTTTGCTTTTATTATATTATATTTAGATTATTTTGATCATTTTGATTCAATTTCCGTCCAAGCTAAATAATATTATAGGCAAATAAGTAAAGGCTTATTTCATCGGTGTAATTAGATGTCTCGTTGGTCTAGGGGTGTAAGCCGCAGGGTGGTATCTCTGTAGGATCATGGGTCAAACCTCGAACCCCTTTTTTAATATTTAATTTTTTTTACTCCTTTTTTGTATATTTTACATATATTTTTTTATTTATTAAACGTTTCAGTAAGAAAAAGCGACTACAAAGCGACGACAATTCCCATACAGACGAACCCGAACCGGAGCGCCCAATTTTACACGAGTAAGTCTTATTATTTATTAATAATACAATTATTTATGTTTGTATATTGTTTCTACATAAATTTAAAAAGTTTCTATACCTAGATCTATTTTACAACACAATAACCTACAAATATTTACTACTTTGATACGATTCTGCATCAAGTCCATAGACCATAAATAAATAGACATGGCACTTGTACCTATACGCTACGTACGTACATTGAATAAACAAAGATTTTTTTTCTTTTAGGTTGCAAAATGTGACCTCGAATGAAGCAAGCAATATCGAAGCATGTGTGTCTAATAAAAATTTTACACGGCCAAGAGGGATTTTTATTGGTTACATATTGTAAAACCGAAATTTTTAAACCCAAATTCCATATTCCCGAAAACGATTCGACTTTTTTTTTATTTCCATTTTTTCGTTTTACAGAAGTTACAAAATCCATATTATTAAAATCCAGAATTTTATTTACCTTTTTTTTTATTTAACCATTGACTTATATCACAGATCAACTTTTTACCACAATAACGAAATCCAACTATAACTTTATTCCACCACTCTGTTTTCCAAATATATTTATTCCAAAACATTATCTTACCAAAATGTTGAAATCCAAATAAATCTTTTTCTAGATAGAGTTGAGAATAGAGTAAAAGTCAGCTTGCTATAATAAATGCTAAGCAAGCATGCAAGCACGCATGCACGCATACAAGCATGCATGCAAGCAAGCAAACAAGCATGCAATGCATGCAGGCAAGCAATCAAGCAAGCGAGCAGCAAGCAGGCATGCAGGCATGCATCACCAGCAACCTAACCCTCGAAGGGTATGTCGGAAGCGAACTGGGCTCGCTGCGCTCGCCCATCCTCGCTTCCTCCAAACGTACCGAACCTAATCTATCCGTGCCGGGGTGCCCCGAGTCGGTTCTGCATTGAAATTTTGAAATATGCGGTTTATTTTCTGTCTACTAATTCATTTGGGAATTGTAACTTTTGGCTATTGACATTGTGGAAAAATTGCTTGTTTGTATGCATGATGCATGCAAACAAGCAAGCATGCATGCAATCAAACAAGCAAGCGAGCAGCAAGCAGGCATGCAGGCATGCATCACTAGCAACCTAACCCTCGAAGGGTATGTCGGAAGCGAACTGGGCTCGCTGCGCTCGCCCATCTCGCTTCCGCCATACCCTTCGAACCTAATCTATCCGTGTCGGGGTGCCCCGAGTCGGGTTTGCATTAAAATTTTAAAATATGAGGTTTATTTTCTGTCTAATAATTCATTTGGAAATTGTAACTTCTGGCTATTGACATTGTAGAAAATGTTACTTCGGGGTTTAAAATTGTTGGAATATTGATACTGGTTTGAAATGAATTAGTTGTCAGAAGTAAAAAAGGCATTTTAAAAATTTGGTAACAGTGTTTCTGGAAAATGATATTTCTGGAAAATATAGGTTTGGGACGTTTGGAGGAAGCGAGGATGGGCGAGCGCAGCGAGCCCAGTTCGCTTCCGACATACCCTTCGAGGGTTAGGTTGCTGGTGATGCATGCCTGCATGCCTGCTTGCTGCTCGCTTGCTTGATTGCTTGCCTGCATGCATTGCATGCTTGTTTGCTTGCTTGCATGCATGCTTGTATGCGTGCATGCGTGCTTGCATGCTTGCTTAGCATTTATTATAGCAAGCTGACTTTTACTCTATTCTCAACTCTATCTAGAAAAAGATTTATTTGGATTTCAACATTTTGGTAAGATAATGTTTTGGAATAAATATATTTGGAAAACAGAGTGGTGGAATAAAGTTATAGTTGGATTTCGTTATTGTGGTAAAAAGTTGATCTGTGATATAAGTCAATGGTTAAATAAAAAAAAAGGTAAATAAAATTCTGGATTTTAATAATATGGATTTTGTAACTTCTGTAAAACGAAAAAATGGAAATAAAAAAAAAGTCGAATCGTTTTCGGGAATATGGAATTTGGGTTTAAAAATTTCGGTTTTACAATATGTAACCAATAAAAATCCCTCTTGGCCGTGTAAAATTTTTATTAGACACACATGCTTCGATATTGCTTGCTTCATTCGAGGTCACATTTTGCAACCTAAAAGAAAAAAAATCTTTGTTTATTCAATGTACGTACGTAGCGTATAGGTACAAGTGCCATGTCTATTTATTTATGGTCTATGGACTTGATGCAGAATCGTATCAAAGTAGTAAATATTTGTAGGTTATTGTGTTGTAAAATAGATCTAGGTATAGAAACTTTTTAAATTTATGTAGAAACAATATACAAACATAAATAATTGTATTATTAATAAATAATAAGACTTACTCGTGTAAAATTGGGCGCTCCGGTTCGGGTTCGTCTGTATGGGAATTGTCGTCGCTTTGTAGTCGCTTTTTCTTACTGAAACGTTTAATAAATAAAAAAATATATGTAAAATATACAAAAAAGGAGTAAAAAAAATTAAATATTAAAAAAGGGGTTCGAGGTTTGACCCATGATCCTACAGAGATACCACCCTGCGGCTTACACCCCTAGACCAACGAGACATCTAATTACACCGATGAAATAAGCCTTTACTTATTTGCCTATAATATTATTTAGCTTGGACGGAAATTGAATCAAAATGATCAAAATAATCTAAATATAATATAATAAAAGCAAACTTACTTTATAACTTCCATCATATGTTTTTGCTTCTCTTTATATTGTCTTTGTTTAGGTTTTTTCGAACCTTTTTCTTTATTCCCCATTTTGTCAACACTACACAGGTTAAACTTTCAGATGCCTCCTGACCTGATTCTCCTCTTTTTTATGCCATTAGATGATTTTGTAGCCATTCTATTTAGCACCTCCACCACGGCAGTGAAACACTGGTTCAGCGAGCTCTTTGCCAGGTTAAACCTGTCTCCAACAGATCTGTAAAAATTATTTGAAACTATGCTATAATACAATTTCTAATGACTTATATTTTCCTGAGTGATGATAACAGTCATAGTACTGTTGAAATTGCAGTTTAATCAAACACCTATTCCTATAGAATCCAGTCACTAGCCAAACTAGACATATAAGTGTTATATTATCCATTTCTAATAAAACAAAGTAAATAAAATATATTAACAATACATGTGAACAATACGCATAATAATAAGCATAAAATAATCATACCTAAAAGAATCCAGAGTGGTAAGTAGCCACAAGACAAGACTGATAATATTTCGGTCTGTGTGTCTATACCATAATTTTGGTCCTTTCTTGGTGAAAGTTGTGGCCCAAGAATTGACTCTAATTGCTCGTAAGCACACAACTGCAGTCTAAAATGTTACTGGAGCTCTTTTTCAGAGAGCCACAGGTTTTTCAACATAATCTTCATTTCGTTAAAGGGTTTTTCGTTTATTTGAATATCATGTAAACACCAATTGCATTTTCATCTTCACTGTCCGTCTCTGTACAAAAACGCTCGATATAAATCTCTGTCTCGGATCAATTGTGTTTGTTGAACCACAAGCACAACACAAAACCACTAAATTGGTTTTAAATGACTCGAAAATACACCATTTCGATAGATAATCGTGTTATCAAACAGAAATCACAGCTGTCAAGAGTGTCAAGTTGACGTAACACAAACGTAACATCGAAATAGTTTGACAGTTTCGTACTGTGTACGTTCAGTGCGTCCCACTAGTATAAGAATCGATCGGTATAAAAATTATACTGGTCGTCTGAACGTACCCCAGGTCAGAACAGAACTGTCAGTGCGACAATTCGAGTCGATTTGGCGATTTTATTGTGTTTGTGGTTTGTGGGAAAAAGGGATCGGTCGTGTTGTACTTTGCAATATCTGTAGGTATTTTCTGTTCAACTGCGCCGTACTGCTAGAAACAAAACAAGTACGTATTTGCGTCGAGGTATACCTAGAAAGGCGGCCCGTTTTTACGTTCGTCAGCGCGTAGTTCTATCTACTCGTTCTTCAACGTCATAAAATTAATCATCAGTAGGATAACTTGATTAGGAATGTGTTATTTATAAACTTAACTTGTTTTCACGGTCGCGACACGTCGCAATGGCTGAAGTATTTGCGTTGTGAATTATACTCATCCTGTTTCTAATTGTTCACATTGCTTTATTGTACAGAATGGAAAGTTCATACCAAGGGGGAGTCTCCTATCAGGAGGCTGGAGACAACTTCCAGAAAATGTCGCAGACCATCGCCAGCAACATCAAAAAGATATCTCAGAATGGTATGTTTCACCTTTTTCATTGTTCCAAATATATGTTTGTTTTGTTCAGTGCTTGTATGTTTTGTGATTTATTTACCTACTATCTTTGTTATATCATATCTTTGTTTTATCTTTTAGACTGCAAGTCATTATTCTTCAGTGTTATTATTTGCCAATGTTTATCTAGATTTCTCTTAAATGTTTTGTAAGAATTATAGCAAATATATTCTGAGGAAATTCATTGAACTGTATAAAATAACAGGTTAAGGAGGGAAGTACTCTAAATCGGGCTAAACACGGTCCGGCATTTGACTTTGTTAGTATAGTTAATAGTTGAATTTTCAATAAATCTATATATGGTTAGCTTCTCTAAAATATGGAGAACAACTAGATTCATAGATATAATCTAAAAATACTATGATTACACCAGGAAATCATCAGAAATATCATGAAAATCTGGCGTCTCAATGCCGAATTTGAACAACTGTGACATTTCTATGAGCTTAGAAACAGCAAATGTTATATCGAAATCACCGTATAATTATGAAGAACATCATAATCAACTCTGTTTTTCAATACTTTTTGTATACATTGAGATATATGCAAAAATATATGAAATCGGCTTGAAACAGCCCCATGCTAGAAAAGGACAGAGCGCGCATTCTGTCATTGGTTTGAAAGGGACAGTTGCCGCGAGCACATAGACCCTTAAAAGGAAATAAGAACTAACATTACAGGAAATTCAATCAACTAGTTACTACTATTGAGGTTTATAAATTTCAGCTATTTCATGAATATTGACTTTTGAGGTAACCAAATAAATAGTAAAATTTATTTTTGCTGTATATAAATGATCTAGAGATATGGTTACAAATTTCAAGTTTTTCCTCAGTTTTTAAGGTTGGTTTGATTTGAGTGGATGTCTTTGATCATTAAAACACATATTGCTGTCTCTGAACAAGATAACTGTGTCATTCAGCACTCAAAAATAAAAAAAATATATTATATACTTCTTATTTGGCCAACCTGTATATGTATAGATGCAGGAATGGTCGCTATGTACTCCACCACAGTGCCCAATTTGATTATGTGAACAATTTCATTTATTAAAACATTTTTATGACTTGATAATTAATTAAGTGGACCCCATATGGGCCAGAGAATGATGATGAGGCCAGGAAAATGGTTAAACGGAAGAAGAATTTGTTTCCAGATTTAAATAAGTAAACACTGAAAATAAAATCTTCAACCACTTTATTTGAGTTACATTAGTTATGTGATGGGCTTGGTTTTAAGATACAACCAACTTTAAAATAGGGTTTTCACATTCCTGTTTTTTTAATTCCCAGGAATATGATAGATAGACAGAAAGATAATGATTTTATTTGGTACCAGTAATTACAATTAGACAACTTAATATGGATTAATTTGTTTAATTCCCGGGATAGCTATTAATAAATATATATTTTGTTGAACAGTTTCGTCTATGTCGAAAATGGTGAACCAGCTCCAAACACCACAGGACTCGCAGGAGCTAAGGAACCAGTTGTAAGTATATATACATATACATACATATGTGTAAACATACATACATATAATCACGCCTTTATCCATAATGGGGTAGGCAGAGCATAAACGACCTAAACAAAGGTCGTTTCGCCACATCTGATAAGTGTAAAACCAGTTGTATGTGTAAAAAAATATATACTGAACAACTCAACCAAGGAAAATAGGTTGAAATATGACAATAAAATAAGCCCTTCCATACAAATTTACTAGGACCACTGTTTCCATTTGTATGAGAAAACCAATTTTCATATTTAGATTTGTGTTCCTTGTCGAAAGTTGTTCAGTTTCAGCAATTTTTTTTATACCGGTATTTACTTAGCTTTGATTAAAGTTAAACGTGAATGATTCATGCAGGAGGCAGATCCAGAACTACACGCAGAAGCTGGTGAAAGACACGTCGGGGCAGTTGATGCAGCTGATGAAGCTGCCGACGGACCAGCCCGCCAGCAAGCTGACCTGCGAGCGACTCAGCGACGAGTACATGAGCACGCTCAACGCATTCCAGGCAAGTTTGTGTTCATGATGTAGCTGATGACCAACCAGCCCGCCAGCAAGCTCAGCGATGCCTTAATGGCTCTGACAAGTAGACCACAGAGGTAGTTCAGACAAGTTGGTGTTTATTTGTGATAGAATTGCTGGTCTACCACTTTAGGAACCCCAGCCCAAAAGGCCAAAGCCACTGCTAGCTGTTATTTGCTAGACCTCGGTTTTCAATAAAGAGGCTTCACTTAAGCTTTATACATTATTTAATCGATGGTAGAATATAATGTGGAAGTCAGAATTAGTAAAAACCTGACTGTAAATTTTTTATTAAGGCGCTGAGAAGATCCAAATGTACCTTACTTTTGACCATATCCCGCTTTATCTGTTTAGTTTGTCGCAACAAAAATAATATATGTTATTCTTGAAGATATTTCCGATGCCGTGGTTGTTTTCAAAACACATTATCTTTTAATTTTTTCGATAGAAAAAAAATCCAAAGTTACCTCTTGAAAAATCCTTTTAGAGCGAAATTCTCTGTTAAGCATTTAAATTATATCTTCATATTAAGGAAATAAATTTGTAATAGTCTATATAAAACTTTTGTTGTTCAATATTTCATAATAATAAACTAGGTTTTCAGTAAACTACGATTTTCTATATTTCTGTTTGGAGTTCAACCTCACGCTGTTTCGTTCTCTTTCATTCGTTCCTAGACGGACAGTGAGCGCTGAGGCGCGTTGCTAGACGGACCTATGTCATTTTTGCTCCCGCTGTCACTGCTTTGGATATCGTCATTTTGTGTGGTTTTTCAACAAAAAACACAATAATTACTCGTGTAAAAACACAATAATTACTCGTGTGACTATTTCTGATTTGGAAGAAACATTTTTCTAACTGTGGATAGGACCATTTGTGAAAGTTTAACCTGTGTAGTGTTGACAAAATGGGGAATAAAGAAAAAGGTTCGAAAAAACCTAAACAAAGACAATATAAAGAGAAGCAAAAACATATGATGGAAGTTATAAAGTAAGTTTGCTTTTATTATATTATATTTAGATTATTTTGATCATTTTGATTCAATTTCCGTCCAAGCTAAATAATATTATAGGCAAATAAGTAAAGGCTTATTTCATCGGTGTAATTAGATGTCTCGTTGGTCTAGGGGTGTAAGCCGCAGGGTGGTATCTCTGTAGGATCATGGGTCAAACCTCGAACCCCTTTTTTAATATTTAATTTTTTTTACTCCTTTTTTGTATATTTTACATATATTTTTTTATTTATTAAACGTTTCAGTAAGAAAAAGCGACTACAAAGCGACGACAATTCCCATACAGACGAACCCGAACCGGAGCGCCCAATTTTACACGAGTAAGTCTTATTATTTATTAATAATACAATTATTTATGTTTGTATATTGTTTCTACATAAATTTAAAAAGTTTCTATACCTAGATCTATTTTACAACACAATAACCTACAAATATTTACTACTTTGATACGATTCTGCATCAAGTCCATAGACCATAAATAAATAGACATGGCACTTGTACCTATACGCTACGTACGTACATTGAATAAACAAAGATTTTTTTTCTTTTAGGTTGCAAAATGTGACCTCGAATGAAGCAAGCAATATCGAAGCATGTGTGTCTAATAAAAATTTTACACGGCCAAGAGGGATTTTTATTGGTTACATATTGTAAAACCGAAATTTTTAAACCCAAATTCCATATTCCCGAAAACGATTCGACTTTTTTTTTATTTCCATTTTTTCGTTTTACAGAAGTTACAAAATCCATATTATTAAAATCCAGAATTTTATTTACCTTTTTTTTTATTTAACCATTGACTTATATCACAGATCAACTTTTTACCACAATAACGAAATCCAACTATAACTTTATTCCACCACTCTGTTTTCCAAATATATTTATTCCAAAACATTATCTTACCAAAATGTTGAAATCCAAATAAATCTTTTTCTAGATAGAGTTGAGAATAGAGTAAAAGTCAGCTTGCTATAATAAATGCTAAGCAAGCATGCAAGCACGCATGCACGCATACAAGCATGCATGCAAGCAAGCAAACAAGCATGCAATGCATGCAGGCAAGCAATCAAGCAAGCGAGCAGCAAGCAGGCATGCAGGCATGCATCACCAGCAACCTAACCCTCGAAGGGTATGTCGGAAGCGAACTGGGCTCGCTGCGCTCGCCCATCCTCGCTTCCTCCAAACGTACCGAACCTAATCTATCCGTGCCGGGGTGCCCCGAGTCGGTTCTGCATTGAAATTTTGAAATATGCGGTTTATTTTCTGTCTACTAATTCATTTGGGAATTGTAACTTTTGGCTATTGACATTGTGGAAAAATTGCTTGTTTGTATGCATGATGCATGCAAACAAGCAAGCATGCATGCAATCAAACAAGCAAGCGAGCAGCAAGCAGGCATGCAGGCATGCATCACTAGCAACCTAACCCTCGAAGGGTATGTCGGAAGCGAACTGGGCTCGCTGCGCTCGCCCATCTCGCTTCCGCCATACCCTTCGAACCTAATCTATCCGTGTCGGGGTGCCCCGAGTCGGGTTTGCATTAAAATTTTAAAATATGAGGTTTATTTTCTGTCTAATAATTCATTTGGAAATTGTAACTTCTGGCTATTGACATTGTAGAAAATGTTACTTCGGGGTTTAAAATTGTTGGAATATTGATACTGGTTTGAAATGAATTAGTTGTCAGAAGTAAAAAAGGCATTTTAAAAATTTGGTAACAGTGTTTCTGGAAAATGATATTTCTGGAAAATATAGGTTTGGGATTATAATTAATATGTCAAACAAATCATCTGTAAAATAACACTACTGGCAACCATTTTCGTGATATTAAAATTCGGAATATAGAATTTCGGAGGTACGATAAGTTACCATTTTTATTTAAGTATTCGGTTTTCCTTTTAGGAACTGAATACTTGGTCACCATTGAAATCATTCATCAATAAAGATTTAAATAATTACTAGTTTCATTTTCTATAAAATAAATTGTCCATTTTGCACAATGGACCTGTTCTTGTCTATCAACAATAAACTATTTTTCATCCCATCTATTCGAAAACGACGACTTTAATCGCATATAAGTGCGCCTAAAGTTGATGCTTCTAAGCGACATAGGTACTATTACTCTACTCTTTGCTAGAGACTGTCCCAGCAGGGTAAAAATGAGATTTTAATCCTCTTTATGAAAAAAAGTGCGATTAAAAGAACTTTTAATCGCACTTTTTGAATTTGGAACATCTTTTTCTTTTTTCTTGATTTGGCATGACTGATGCGGAGTGAAAACAAAATAGTTAGATGTCGAATTCAAATAATGGTACACTGGCTGGTTATACTGCGCGACGGCTGATAAAATAAAAATAATTGAAAATGCACGAACTACGGCACGAGTGGGCAGCAGGGTTTTATAGGGAGCCCGTGTATTCGACTCTTTTTACGAATTATTAAATATTCAAAATGAGGTCTTCTAGCAGTGAAATTACCTATAACATTCTTATTCTTTTATATTTAAATTTACAAGTGTTAGTTAGGCGCCTTTTTTTCTCATAGAGGGGGATGAAAAGTAGAGTGTATCACTCGGGAGTAAAAATATTTTTGGCTCGGGCGACGTACTTTGAATCCCTCGCTATGTTCAGGATTCTACTTTAGAATCCCTCGCTACGCTCGGGATTCTACTCTAGAATCCCTCACTTCGCTCTGGATTCAAAAAACGCCCTCGCCTTAAAAATATTATTTTACTCCCACGTAATAAAATCTACTATTAAACTCACTTAAATATTTTTATTAATTTAAACGCCATCTATTGGAGTTTATGATTTTTAGCTCGCTCGGTTGTGTAGTATCTACCTACCTGAAGTCTTAGAAGTACTCAATTTTTCCACGTGTAATGTGTGGCGGC
This sequence comes from Scrobipalpa atriplicella, assembly GCA_029255725.1. NCBI lineage: Eukaryota > Metazoa > Arthropoda > Insecta > Lepidoptera > Gelechiidae > Scrobipalpa > Scrobipalpa atriplicella. The sequence goes on along the minus strand of JARACY010003629.1, from coordinate 20,555 downwards.
ACGTTATCGTAATGGCAAGGGGTGGGGCTAACCATCAAGGTCATTGGCTATTGTCAGCGCCTTAACAGCCTTAGGTGTCCTACTGCAGCGCAAAAGCCTCCCACCCTTCTTCCAGTTCAATCTGTCTAAATATATTTCTTTTTACTATACAGAAAACACAAAGGCTGGTAGCTCAGAAGACTAAAGAGGATGTGAGGAAAGTGAAAGCGGCCTCATTCAAGATTGGGGACCCCTTCAATATGAGTAAGTATTACATGTGTTAATGCAACATACAAGTGTATAAACATTTTCAAACATTTATACTGCATTTAGAGACATATTTCCAAATGTTTGGCGTGACTTGGGCGGTGAAATTGGTGGTTCTATGAGCTCAGTGCCGCCACCATAAGAAATAAATTTTTTGTGTCTCAAATACAAAAATCATGAATATAACGATTCGAGCAATTCGCAAGTAATTCTTCATTCCGTGATACATAAAGTCACAAATCACACATCATATCTAAGCTTTGAATGTCAAAAGCGCAAAAATGACTGAAAAAAACAACGAACATCCATAAAAAGCATATCCAATTTAATTAATTATCAAACGACACGCTTATCATCGCATTACATAAAAAAAACGATATTACTAACAAAAAATAGGTACGTATTAAATTCATTCGTTAATCCACAATTTTATTTAACCTTCTAATCAAAGAGTACAATCATGAAGTACATAATAATGCTATTTGGCATACATAATTACATAATCAATCTTATACACTAAATATACTTACACTTGTATACTTACCTATATACTTACACTTGTATACTTCATAAAGAAATTCTTCTGAGAATGTTAACGTTGACATCTCCATACAAAATGACCATTCAATGAGACCATTTGTTTGGATGCGCAAGTTGTTCAGTTTTACTGTCTGAGCAACCCCTACTAGTTTGCGTACTTACTAAAAATAACTCTGTATACCATTTTGGGCGTGCTTATTAATTTTTATTTTATTATATTAGTGAGAAGTTTTATTACCAGAAATAAACAAAAGTGAAATAATTTTCGCTGAATATTTTATAACGCTTTAAAAAGTGGTTGGTTAAAAATATAATATCCGAATTGGCATGTGACCAAAAAAGATATAGACAAGTTTGCCTCGACTCGAAAAGAAAAAGAAAAAGTCTAGCTTTATATCTCATTGATTTTAGATCATTTCTATTTCTGTTTTCATTGTTATTATATTTTTCGATAATATGTTTAAATAGCGCAAACTCGTGTTTAACAAACCACTGTAAAATTCGGCTGATAAAAACCAGCAAAAATAAATTGTATAATTTTTAATGGACCCAGGGCCAATGCCATCCTGTAAATATAGGGAGTAAAAGTATTTGCATTTTTATGTCGCACCGCGGCTGCTACGTTCTAATGCGGTCTAACCTTTAAACCCAGTATAACGATGTGCGGTCAACAGGTGGAGGCAACAAGGAGAACCTGCTGGAGATGAGCGAAGCAGACACGCGGCAGCAGCAGCAGGCGACCATGCAGACAGAGAGGGAGCTAGCCGAGTTGGAGGAGCGCGAGCAGGACATACGACAACTCGAGGTAACCATATCCTTCCACTTGCTACGAATCCTTGCAAACTTCTTTCGCTTCATCTACCTACATTCATCAATCTTTTCATGCACGCTCGTCGGTTTAGGGTACTCCTGACCTGAAAGACCAGAAAGCTTTCTCTAAGACGTAAACATCATCAGATGATTCATCTCATATACATCCCCACCGAGAGACACGAGCCTACCTTGGAATAGGGCCTTAGTCGACCACGTGGGCCCAGTACGGATTGGTCAACTTCACACACAACCTTTGAATTCCTATTACGGTATTATGTGTTAGGAAACATATTAAAAATATTAATAATTACTTTGTTTTCCCCTGCTTATTCATTATTACATTTTTATCATTGCATTTGTTAAAATCGTTATCAGTATTCAAATGTGTTGAAAGTTATTGTTTAGGTTATGTCCTTGAATACGAATCTGTTTTTCGGTCAAACCTGCCGATAGCGGCGACAGACACGGTTGAATTTAGCACGGATTTATGTGGATGTTTTTTTTTACGAACGGTTTGTAGGAAGGCAGTAAGCTATTTGTTGCTGGACTTCTTTTTTAGCTGGGTTAGCTTCTGATTCCAGTCTACTTTAGGGGCGACAGAGACGGCGTCGACGATGTTGCAAGCATGAGCTTCTGGATGGCCAGCAGATACCTATTTATTCACGCCAAGAGCTGGTGTGCACTACCGTACCCCGTATCCGATCATTATCCAATACATATCCAGAAAAAACCATACGAAATGGGTGGGTGTACAAGCTGTCATATAATTACTAGGAAGAAAAAATCGGATTGGATAACGGGTACGGATAAGTATAAGTGCACAAACGCTCTTAAATGTCTGTGTTAACGAATTTAAATGTCTGTTTCTGGGTCTGGGTGTTCTTTGTGTATGTTTCTGTGTACGTCCATGGCACCCCGATACGGGGAATCCTAGTGGGGGCTATGAGTGTGATCGTGTGTGTGTGCTCTAACTTTAAAGCGTTGGGGGTTGTATGTGAGACATAAAATGCGGAGTTGTGTCCGCTCTATTTATGTAGCTCAGTGGTATATGTATTTTTCAGGATGACATCAAAGACGTGAACCAGATCTTCAAGGACCTGGGCCAGCTGATCCACGACCAGGGCGCGGTGGTGGACTCCATCGAGTCGCACGTAGAGTTCGCCTCGCAAAACGTCGAGAGCGGCACGCAGGAGCTGCGCCAGGCCTCCAATTACAAGGTAGACTACCACCAGGATTTCAATGAAATAGGGCCAGGGCGCTGCATTTTGGGGGAACTGGCTGAACTAAAGCGGCCATCTTGGCTGTCAACTCGGTATAAAAACTTCTTATACTACGTTTCCTTAATCTACGTGATCTGCTGGGGGCTGCCAACTCCATATTTTTGACAGTTCTCCCAACATGCAGCGCCCGCGCCCACGTTCCTAAGTTAATTATAAGCGTGGGGGTATCGTAATGATTCATTCACAGAGCAGATACAATAGTAGAGCTGCCTTATTACGATTTCTATAAAGAATGACGTGAGACCACTAATCGGGGGTGAAGTCCGAGGTGCGCGGCGGGTGGGCGACGCCACCACCATCTACTTGCGAGAAAAATAACTTTTATGGAAAGATCTGTGCTACTCAAGTTTTAGTAGGTTATACATTGCGTAGCTAATTGGCCAATATGATACCAGAAAGACTACCAGCTACGCAATGTATATCGAATTTTTCTGTCAATTTTGACATTTGTAACTGGTAGACTGGCTCCCTTACAAGTATTTCTACCTGACACTAGATGGCGTTTCCCACAACATGGAATTTTCTAGAATGAAAATGAAATAAAAATGTAAATAAGTACTTTCGCGTTAAAAGATACTTTGTCTCTATCCACAAATCTTCGATCATTACTGTAGCTTTTACATCCAACTACGCAACACTTCATTTTGCACCGCGAAACACATAAATATGATATTATTCCAAAAAACGAAGCGTGCACTTCGGATAAGAACTTGTCGCGCACTGATAGCAGCGCCCCCGAGCGTGGAGTTACTGAACTATAGACGTGTGACGTCAGACCTCGAATTGATTGTTGCAAGCCTTCATTGCTTACAACAGCTCTACTGTATGTTTGCTTTGTGGATTCATTACATCACGCTTATAATGAATGTGAGAGGAAGCGCTACATTTAAAGATATGATATTACTTGTAATATAATTATAAAATTTTAATTTGTTTCAGAACAATTTGAGAAAAAAGAAGGTGTACATAGGAATCATACTCATCATTATACTTTCTATAATTATAATTGTTCTAGTTAAGAACTAATAGGTTCGCAAAATATTCAATGTGGAATGGATTTAACATGATATAACGCAGGACGAATAATACAAAGAGGACTGACAACCTCTCCCTTATAAACTGCGTACACCGCTACTTAGCAGAGCCATCTATTGACATTACTTTAAAAATCTTAAAAGATAATTTGGTACAAGTACAAGTCCGTCTAGACTCTTCGAGCAATATGCCAAGTATTATTATATTTTATCAAGTATCGAGGTACGCTCTCTAGTATGGCGGTTGTCAGTCCTCTAGAGTAATTAGTCCATGATAATAACGCAGGACTTAATGGTAACTCAGCGCATGAAACTAAACAACTTTTCTTTTAAGAACAATGGGTATTATACCGGGTGTAAGGGACAGCGTACCAGAAACTGATAGGGGTTGCTCTGCTCAGTCAACGAAACTGGACCACTTTCACCAGTAAATTCTTTCAGGAAATGAAAAAGAAATACTTTCCCACACAAAATGACCATCTCGGTCAGACAATTTGTATGGAAAAGCTTTTGGCTAAATTGGTATAAATTTTACATTTCCTGAAAGAATTTCCCGGTGAAAGATGTTCAGTTTCGTTGACTGAGCAACCCCTATCCAGTTTCCGGTACGCTGTTCCTTACACCCGGTATTCCGCTACTATGGAACGAGTATGAGTAATAAAAATGCGCGACTAATATTTTTTGATTGTCCACTCAAATTGGCCTGTTTTGCTTGTAACGTTACATGAAAAACAATTTTTTCCTCTGAGAAATATCAGCGAAAAAAACTTGTTCTATGTGCTGAGATTCCTTACGAGTTTTTTTTTTGCGATATATATATATTGTTTATATTTATAATGCAATGGTACTCTGTATTGCAGTTGCAGAGTAGCGTTACTTAATCATTCTATGTGCGTAAAAATATCATACTGGTCTACTTTCGCGTGCATATAGCTAACTTTCATATTGACAACGATTTAAAGAGCGAAAATTTAGTTTTTACTACCTCACGTAATTTAAAAAAGAAATGGTTTCTGCAGACTAACAATACTTTGGGCTCGATTCTAGACGCTACCGGCTAAAATGTATCTGTCATTATCAGAATAATAAAAATGAAAAGGACAGAAGATTTAAACTCTATGATAATATATATATCGCATTTGCACGTTTCTCCAGTATTTTATCGTTAACTGACACTTTTATCCGCACCTTCATAAGACGGCGGATAAAATCAGAGACTATAAATCAAAAATAGGAGAGAATAGATCTCATGTCCTTTTTCATTTTTTAGCCGATAGCATATAGAATCGAGCCCATTTTTTTTTTTTTTATTCAACTCGTACTTTATGTAATACAGTTATTTTAGATTTATTATAGTTGCCCTCAACCTGTGAAAGTATTATTATTAATTTGTAGCTTGGCGACTGTTCTATGTGTTGTATCTTCTATTTTGTATCATATTAAATAATTTCAAAAGCAATACTTACAACTTTGAAGGCTGAATCCAGAGAAAGTTGGCGATTAATCCTACTTTAGCGGATGTTGTATGTGTATTTGCCAAATAATTTAAAACATTTTTTTGTCCGCTCTAACGTCCTTATGACGTTATCAGAAATTGTGGGTATACTTTTCCATACACCTGTGACTTGGATTCAGGTGACATACAGGTTTAATTATTTTTTAATTTTTCTCGGTACTGCAAATTTAGCTTCGCGTCGTAAATGTATGAGCCCTACATGTCTGTGTGTTGTATGCAACTGTACATTATTAGTATAAAAATACTCGTGTCTGCTATTAGTATTATCATATTATGAAACGTGTTTCGCTTGTTTACCACAGACGTGTTTTTATACCCCCCTTTATGCAGCAGTTGCAGAAATAGCTATCTATATTATTATTATTTTTTATATAAATATATTTGCCTTCTTTAAATCGTTGCCAACTTTACATTCCCCTACTGTGCTTTAGAGGTATTATAATAATATTCGCGATGTACCGAATTTACTTATTTATTGCTGGTCTAAGAGTAAAATAATTGTAAAGTTCCACTGGAGAATATGTAACTCACAGGCCAACTCACAGGCTAATAGTAGATTAATATTATATCTACCTTTCTTTATATTTTATGTTGTATAGTCAGAATAGCAAAGGATTATACAACTAAAAGTGTACCTATTTTCAATAAGACTCATTCTTTTCTTGACATGACAGTAACATAATAATAGTACCTCCCACTCCCTCTATGATTGTACCCAAGTATAACAATCTATCAGTTAGGTAGGTACCTATCTAGTTCCCAATATTACAATTTTTTTTTGTTTTGTTTTAATTGCTATTGGATTATTTTGTAGCATTTTTGGGAAAAGTAAAATGAGACATTATTAACTTATTAATCAAATTATTTAATCTTAAGTGAGACATACTCAATAGTAGTAATACGAGTAAACGCGGTCTCTCACTTGCTTGTTACGGTGTGGTTCCCATTTGTTCTATAGAATTGACGTCAGCAGGACTAAAAGGAATGAAAAATTTACGTATAAAATAATTGAAAATAATAAACAAAAACATTTACTGAAATAATTACGTATGCGATTGTACCCTTCCTGAAAAATCATCCTGGTAGTGGTAGGTGTGGCTGGTAGTGTCGTTAACAAACAGGGGAACATTTAATACTTCTTTTTCTCAAATAGTTCTATAGAATAAGATAACAAAACTCCTTGATGATAATATGGCCCTCAATATGGACACTCACTTGAAATAAAGACTTCTAAATAAATGTCAATGGCCTCGATTCGTAAACAGCTTCAAATTAACTAATTTAAGTTTAGTCCTGTCACTTTCTAAAATTTGAATAAAATAGAGACAGCAACACAACAGCTGATTATAATTGTGTCAAACTGACGTATAACGCTCAAAATAAGTCAAATTAAGTTGTGATGTGAAAGGGTCCCGACTAAAATGCGTTTCGTTTCGTGCATTCGATCTATGTGACAGGTTTATAATAAGTCCGTCTATACTGCCATCCTTTTCTGTTCGCTCGAAATGGAAAGTGACAGGACTAAACTTAAATAAGTTGTTGGTGCTGTAACCGAATCGGCAGCAATAACCATGTATTTACCTATCGATCGACCGCGATTTTTGTACAGCTGTCAGCTAGTTCTCAATGAGGAGGAAAACTGCCTTTTTCTCCCGCTAGGTGTCGCATGGGCGACTGTACCTTGAGAACTGTCAAATTGTACCAACTTTTGTAAACAAATTGAATATTTTTAGAATATTATCAGTAAATGCCACAATGCAGTGCATTTAATTGCAAAAATAGGGGAATTAATTTGTTTTCCAAAGATTACAAATAAAGAAAACAGTGAGAGACAGTGGGAAAAAAAATTACGTATTAAAAACTTCAATGCAAGTGATGCAAGTTGAATGTGTTCAGCGCATTACAAAGAAAGTGATTATATTGAAAAAAATATCGTTTATGTTAAAAAAACTGATAAAATCGCAATACACATGTGACATTGACACGAAATAAGGTACAGTCGCCCAGAGCGCCATCTGTATTTAGCTTTTAGTTTGGCTCCTCATTTGTCCGCCTGAACAAAAATCGCGGTCTATCTGTACGATTTGTTTTGAAAATATTAATTCCTAATTCTGATTTTTGAGAGAATCAGGATGAAAACGCTATTGTGTGTAGTTCTATGGAACAAATTAAGAAAAAATATATTTTTACATATCTCATGCTCAGTAAGTGGTTCATACAACCCTAAAACCCGGGATGTAAGTGGTACTTTGCATCATAGGTTTTGAAACCTATGCTGCAAAGTAATTTGAATAAGGAACTGTCAAATTGCAAGAAAAAAAAAGTTGATAGCCTTATTTCAAACACACGGAATCGGATGATTAATCGAATCGGAATCGATTTTAAAACAAATTCTATTCGAATTTATTTAAATATCGAACTGGCCAGTACTAAATATGACGCATAGAGTCACGGAATAAGGCCATAAAAATGTAAACATAGGATTATGAAAATTATGAAATTTTTACTCTGTGGTTTTTATAACATATTTATAACCTCAAAACTTGAGTTTGTCGATTTATTACTTAGCATTTTATTATAAAACATTAACAAATTAAACAGTCAGTATACTTAACAAAATGTCTACTTGCAAATTAGATAATTTTTCTTACGCGAATGCATATATTTGTGATGGTTAAATTCGCTCATAGTGAGTTGGTATTGCCTACTGTTTCGTCGTAATTTCATGTTTTAATTTTATTATATTTTCCCATAATTTTAACTTATCTTTCATTCGATATGTAAAGCATAGTGCTTACCTCATGGTGTAAGTCATCAAATGCATACTCGTACCATTAGCGCCCTCGCTGCGCTCGGGCGCCAAAAACCTCGTATGCATTTGATGACTTACATCCTTTGGTTAGCAATATACTATTGTACTGGTGACGTCAGTTCTATAGAACAAATGGGCACTACTAATAAATACCACATTCCTAATTAAAACTCGCAATAAAAAAAAATAGTAGTTCTAATAGTTACTTTATTAGGCCTGTATAATTTGCGTGTCGCTGTAGCAAAGGTGCTATGGAACAATTTAACTACCTATCTAATCTAAATAGGTAGTTTGTTTCATTATAAATTTGAGTTTGTTATTTTATTTCGTGGGTTTATTTTCTAAAAAATAATATTTATTGTTTCATAAATTACTTTTATTATTAATCATGTTATGAAATGTAGTCCAGAATAACATTAATTTACATTTTTAAATGTGCCTCTTTTAGGTATTATAAGTTGTGTTTCATATGATATGTGATTAAATCATTTATTAGGTTTAGAATAAAACATTTATATCATTCATTTAATTAGTTATGTTATTTGAGATATTATCGCTTACAAATAAATAGATACCGTGTATAAGTTTTTTTATTTATTTAAGATGTAATTATTATTGAAATGTACTGAACTAATGTATAGGTGTCCACAATTAATATTAGGCAAGTTTTGTTGAAATTATATATAATATCAATGACATTCTAATTGTTTTTATTTTTAATTCAAACATAAACATATACCTAAAAACTGTTATAAATTAATGATATCAGATTGGATGTTAAATAAAACACTGTATGTAAAATCAGTTTTTAATAGATTCATAATTTAAGTCCACACATATTTTTAAAACAGGACCAGCTTGGGTATCGTTTTTTCTATAAATCCAAACAAATTATAGAACAAAGTTCAGTTTCGGTATCTAAAAGTTGCGGGTACATTGATTTTACTTCTACAAAGCATACGACGGCGCCGTGAGCGAGCGAGATACCCGCTCAGGCAGAAACGAACAGCTTATCACTACAATACTTCGACCTAGCTACAGATCAAATTCTATCCTAGCTACGAAGAGAAGTTCTCTAATGTCGTAACTATCAAATATTTATATATTTTTTCATAGGTACATGTGAACCTGCGGCGGCGCGGAAGCGGATGCGTTTGTTCAAAAAATAATACAGAATACAAAATAGTGTTTGTGTTAGTCGTGTGGTGCACGAATAAAATACGCGTAGCTTCCGTGCCACGCGGAATGTTCCCAATTATCAAGCCGAAATGTACTTCCAATGGGCCTTTCTGTGAGTCGCAGCTGAGTCGACCTCCCTCGGAAAATACACGTAAATACGAGGGATTAAATAACGAGACCGACCGCCGCCGGTCACAGTAAAGCCCATCGCATCGCGTTCACATTAAACGCAATTTATTAATTTTAATTATGTACCTACGAAAAATATTCACCCAACAAGCAATCGTATGATTAGATTTTATTGTTATCTAAAAGTTGTGACAGTTCCACTTACAATTACTTATTAAGTATAACAATAAATAACATTAAATAAAATACTAACTAAAACAAACCACATAATACTAATAACATAATACTGATAAAATGAACCATTGGAAAGAATCATTTTTATTGATTCGTTTGATTATAGAAAATAATCACAACACTTCAAATACGTGATGTAGGCCGTAATTTTTTTATACAAATATTGTGAAATGTAATTCCAACCCCTAAGGAAATAGAAATAGATATTTTTTAAAGCCTCACCGACTAATTATTCAACTTGGAAAACTATCTTGGTCTTGCTTAGCACCTAGCGCCGCGAGCGCAACGCGCATCGCCACATTCCAAACACATTTTTATAGCCTTTTTAAATTACCGTTTTATCATTACAAATAAACAATGACAATATTTTATAAAGTCAGTTTCTATCAATCAATACCAACGTGATTTGCGGCCCAAAAACTGCTTTCACTTTACAACTTACAGGAAGTTCAAATTTCAAAACAGCAAACGTTTCTAATAGTAATAAAGCTATTTTAAAATGAACCTCTGCCAAGTTATAAAGAAAAAGCAGTTTATGGAACGCAGAACACGTTGGTATCGGTAACTTAACATTCAAAAGAAACGAACTTTAGTTTAAATGTGATCCTGACCAAACATTAAATATTCAGTTCAGAGTTACATACATACAATCATACATACACAAAAGTTAATAACAGTGGGTGTTAAAATTGTCTAAAAGTCATGTAAGTTAGACGGTGCACTTGTTGGTGCTTTTCCTAGCTAAAATTCCGAGATGCGCTATGAGTGACCTCGGTCCGATCTTCAATTCCTGTTGGTGTAATTATAAAAATCAGATGTGACACGAATCAATCTTGCTTGCGTGATGCGAGAAGGATATTTTATGAATACTTGATTCGTTATGATTGTTTTTTTATTATGTTTTTATCATGTTGTTATCGGACAGAAGCAACTCTGACGTACATGCATCGGAGACCTAACTTCCATACCCGGGTTTTACCGATGTGCCCTCTTCAAGATATGTACACTTACTTTATTAGATTCTTTGGTTCCGTTACGTCCCACTGGTATAACATCCTTTATAGTAGATACTTTAAACATTACATTTAACCACTACATAAATATTATGCTATATAAGATCTTTATCGTATAGTGTACTTTTGAAAGTTTAAAGTTGTTCAGTTACCACTTGAAACACATAGTGATAAAGTACTCGCTTGATTTAGACATAGACCTTATATTATACCAGGAATTTCCGCAGCGTTACGCGGGTAAAGAATACAAAAGAAAACTGGCGGGGTGAGATAGCATCGTGTAATACTTGCACTTACATTAATTGTGATTATATGCTGCAACATTCACTTAATTATTAAACTTACATACTAGACGTCTGATCAAACAGAAATCAATTAAAATATTAAATAAACAACTCCGATTTAATAAATTGAAAGAAAATCAACAAAAAAAAAAAGAAAAAAAAAACTTGTCATAAAATAAAATAAGATTTTATAACCGTTTGCGATTTATAAGGAAACAAAAATAAAACTAATCCAGCTAATTCGATTTTTGATTGAAAACAACAAACTTAAATGATATCAAAAGTTTTTAAAAGATGACTTGCGTGCAGCATGATATCGAAATCTTTTGACATGCAGTACTTGCATGTTGAATGCAGAAAGTGCGTCGTCGTGTTCAGTCAAGCATGTCAACGGATAAAAGTTATCAAGTTATACGATTTCGAAGTCATGTTGCACGCACTCGTCTCAGAATGCGTTGACGAAGAGGCTCGCGTAGAGCGCGGTGCCGGAACGGGCGGTGGCGGGGGTGTGTCTAGCAAACCACCGCCTCAGAGATGGGGTTCTCCGTGATGCGGATGACGGGTGAGTGTCCGCAGGCGCGGGGGGTTCGGGCGGCGCGCGGGACGCGGTGGCGCGGCGCATCGCACTCAGACACCCGCCGAAAAGATACGATCTTGGTGGGCGAGAGCGGCGCCACTGCAACACAACGACACTCAGCGCTCGAACACGGCTGCGGCGTGATCAGAATTGCAGCAACTGTCGCACCGTGTGTAACGCACCAGTACCAGTTGCTGGGACAGCAGAACTATCTCTATACTTGTAGAGTACATATCTACCAAAAATGTTGTTATTATGCCATCCATCACACCGTGAGACAGTTCATAACATTCAACACACAAATGCAATTCTGATACAATACATAACTGTACATAATACACACTCACTAGCCAACCAATTCTAAATCACCCTATTCATTTTCTAGTAATTAAAACTCGTAGAATCGGGTAGGCAAAGTATGTAGTAAAATCTGCTGAACAAAATTATTTCTGTACATTTTTTACTTTTGCACTATATAGGTAGTTAATTATATTCATAAAATAACATAAATAACGCAAAAATAAATAGGTACTGCCAATCGTTTAATAATACCAATATTTTAACGAATTATAGAAATAAAATTTATAAGAAAGAGATCAAAATGCATAACTAATCAAAATTGATTTTGATAAAAAACTAAGTGAGAAATTGTAAATAAATGCACGTGAAGAAAGTGGGTGCATTACTCGCATAAGTATACTTGTACAGCCTACGGGGTGTAAGGGACAGGTTCCCGCAAACTGATAGGGGTTACTCAGTCAACGAACTGAACAACTTTCACAAAGAAATACTGTCAGAAAATAAAAAAAGAAAAGCATTAGCTTCCCCATAAAAATGATTGTATTTTTTATAGGAAAGTAATATTTCTTTCAATGACAGAATTTCCTGGTTAAAGTTGTTAAGTTTTATTGACTGAGCAGTGCCTATCTGTTTGCAGGAACCTGTCCCTTACACCCGGTATTTCTTGGTCATTCAACGAGTAAAGGACATAGAAGCTCCGTGTTAATTATTTAAAATCAAGATATAGACCGAAAACCCAAAATTGAGAATAAGTCTTCTGCTATCCTTATCGAGTTTTATGACACTTTCAAGAGATTTTTGTATGTACAGTACGGTGTGTAGCGGAAAGTTTGTATAATATTTTTATTATGGGGGCTCTTTTCACATTTGGATCTAGGTATCTTGTGGACATTGAATTGGACTTTCCCTTACACCTCGTAATATATGGACACTATTGAGTTATATGCAATTAAACAAAAATTATTTTCAAATGTTTCAATAACTATAAAAAATACAGCTTTCTCAAAAAAAAAAGATTTATAAAATGAAATAACCCTCGAAATCCAGACGTCTTCTTCTTTCGTGTCGGCAAGAACACGGGCTAAATCTTACTTGTCCAGAAAGGGTCAGCACTACTTGAGTACCCCCACCGACACAGATTATCTTTACTATGACCAACCTGGGTCCTCAGCCTATTTAGACTTCTCCAGGTTGGCCAAGGTTCCTTATAGCCTGAAAGCAGATTTTCGTCGGGGGTGCAGTGAATGTGGATACTCGCTTGCTCAAAGCCTGCACCTCACTTCAGTAGGGTTTTCGTCGGTAGGCTGTGTAGATCGCAGGAAGCTTTTGCGGGTTTGCGGTTTCGCAACCGACCTGCGGCGGGGGAGAGCCCGTCCGTACAGTGGATGTGTCGGGTCGCTTTTCTGTTTTTGTTTTTCAAGAGAACATGTCACTTCTCTACGGACTCTGGGCGGAGCTATTCTCGCAAGAGGAAACAGCATACCGACCGGGGTTGGGTTAAGACAGCCGGTCACTATGCGGCAGGTGTCGTAATCCAGATGTAAACTTAAGCATCTTCAAGTATTTGTGATAAATGTGATAATTTCAATGCATATAAATCAATAGGGTCTAGTTAACTGTTACAGGCAATGGGCGCTTTTCCATTAGACGGCACGGCGGCACCGGCACGGCGACGATCACGTGACTACCGATGGGAATCGATGACATGCCGTGCCGGCAAGTGGAAAAGCGTGTCATATAATTTCATTGATTTTCATACATCATCTCTTCCACGATACCGTCGACGGTACCGTGCCGTCGCCGTTGCCGGTGCCGTGCCGTCTAGTGGAAAAGCGCCCAATAAGTTTAAAACATGCTGCCTCGCTTCGCTACCTAAAGAAAGTTGCTTCAGTGCACTTTGGGGCTTATGGGGCGCCACTCTATAAACTTTGAATATAAAATAAAAATAACAACATAATGCACTCAAAGTTGTTTGAGTAGGGTAGCGAGACTGCATTTTATTAAATATACGTCTCAGTCAATTTTACGAACATAAGACAGTCAGTTAAACTTATTAATATTTATTGAATCGTGTGGCTTGCCACGAAAAAAATATTTATTATTTTATATGATAAAACAGACTGAAACGAATACGCGCGAGATTTGAGCAAACTCTATCAACTACTTACCGTTACTTTTATTGTTTTCATTTTTGAGATTTTGGGGATAAATAACAGCCCCGCTATTTCGTCAAAATATTGCCTCAAATCTCGCGCATGCATTTTAATAGTTAAAAAGAGGTAAATGATAATAGAAACTTACTTTCTCTACGCAAGACTCAAATGAACAAGCTGGCTAGATGAGCATGGAACTACTGCCAGAAGTTGTGCGCAATTTTTGCAGTGACAAAACAGCTACCAAACAAAAACAAACAAAATATTAATCAAAATGGCCTCAGCGGTATGCGGTGCTACTACTAGGTAGTAAATTACAAGTTTTAACTTTACATGTGTTGTTGACGGTAAAAAAAACAAACATGTTGGAATTGCGCACTATTTAAATCCAACGTTTTAAACCTACTCCTGAAACTAAAAAACTTTCCCCGAGGAACCTCAATCAGACCTTTTTGTGTTTAATTTTTCCATACGGGTTGTAAAGGACAATTTACTGCAAAATCACAGGGGTTGCTCAGTAAACGAAACAGACAAATATATTTTTTCATCCCATCTATTCGAAAACGACGACTTTAATCGCATATAAGTGCGCCTAAAGTTGATGCTTCTAAGCGACATAGGTACTATTACTCTACTCTTTGCTAGAGACTGTCCCAGCCGGGTAAAAATGAGATTTTAATCCTCTTTATGAAAATAAGTGCGATTAAAAGAACTTTTAATCGCACTTTTTGAATTTGGAACCTCTTTTTCTTTTTTCTTGATTTGGCATGACTGACGCGGAGTGAAACAAAATAGTTTTTTTTTTTTTTTAGATGTCGAATTCAAATAATGGTACACTGGCTGGTTAGACTGCGCGACGGCTGATAAAATAAAAATAATTGAAAATGCACGAACTACGGCACGAGTGGGCAGCAGGGTTTTATAGGGAGCCCGTGTATTCGACTCTTTTTACGAATTATTAAATATTCAAAATGAGGTCTTCTAGCAGTGAAATTACCTATAACATTCTTATTCTTTTATATTTAAATTTACAAGTGTTAGTTAGGCGCCTTTTTTTCTCATAGAGGGGGATGAAAAGTAGAGTGTATCACTCGGGAGCAAAAATATTTTTGGCTCGGGCGACGTACTTTGAATCCCTCGCTACGTTCAGGATTCTACTTTAGAATCCCTCGCTACGCTCGGGATTCTACTCTAGAATCCCTCACTTCGCTCTGGATTCAAAAAAACGCCCTCGCCTTAAAAATATTATTTTACTCCCACGTAATAAAATCTACTATTTACTCCCTACTAGATGTCGGATCGAGGTGGTCATTTTGTAACGGGTATTATTTTTTTTCTTCCATGCTGGACTGGGAGTGATAGAAAAACAGTGCCAGCTGCATCTCCTCCCGGGAATGCTATAAAAACCAACTAAGGAAGGATTTGAGAGTTTTAGTGTATTGCAATTTTAGGCGATGGGCTGACAACCTGTCACTATAGCAATATACATCATAAACATCTGTAATATAATAACCCTCAAAAACTTGGCGTGGCGGATCGACCTTTGTTTAGGTCGTTCTCGCTCTGCCTACCCCATTAGGGATAAAGGCGTGATGTATGAATGTATGTATTAATTTTTTTCCCATTTCTGAAAGAACCGAGCAACCCCTATCAGTTTTGCTAGAAGATTTACCCCCGGTATATTTCGTGTTTTTTTTTTCTTGGCTAAAGTTGTTCATTTTCACAGGTAGAGTCACCTTCGGCTATAAAACGCAATCGTAAACTCTGCAAAAGGCTGGTGGACTAATGTACCATTCAGCCAATCACCATACCTACTTCTTCTTTAAAAATGGCTTCTAAACAATTCAGCCAGTTTCTGGTGTTTATCACAATTTGTTGGTGAAGTGGGAATCATTTAAGCACCTGTCACATAATAAATAGATTATTTCACTAATTACCTACAAGCTCTAGATGCAGAAAGATAGTTTTAGCGGCTCGGTCGCAAAAGGTACTCTAGCCAAAGAACTTTTCATTAGCAAAACGTACAGTTGTTTTATACCACGCCTGTGCTAGGCCATATTTGTGGTTGAACTTGGGTCTTTGGATGCGTAACTACAGCTTACGCACACTAGGGCAATGTGGTTAGGCATTGGCACAAGCACAACTCATGAAACATGAAACGTACGTATATGCCTAATTCGTTCGAAAACTATCAATCATAGAAAAAAAAATATAAGACTAAAAAGTGTTTATTTAGCTTTAATCCAGCTAGCGGCATCCATCAAAAAGTAATATTTTCCGAAATACACAAAATTCTCTTAATTTTTCTAAGGTAGCGCACACTTTGCTAAACTACAAATAAGTACATTTTGTGAATTAAATAGTACATTTTGCGAATGATACGTTTTTGACTAGGGCTTTACATTTTGCGACTGGAGAAGGTTTTTAGCTTCATATTAAACGTCACCGCTTAGCACATAGCGCGTTCTTGCTGGCTAATGTAAGTGAGTAATAAAATAAGTACTAAGAGACTAACTTACTAAAGATAAAGCAAAATTATATAACTCTGAAGTAAAAAGTGTGATTCTAATATGATGAATAAGTGTAGTGTAGATAGTGTACATATGTAATCAAGTCCAAATTTTAAAGAAATTCTATCTACTACCTACATACATGCATAGTTTAGCCATACTTTGTATTTTACTGAACTGGCTGCCATTTTATGGAACGGCTTGTTTTATTTCATATCAACATTTTCTCGCTATTTTCTGTTTGAGATTTTACTTTGAGGTTGCTAAGTACCATTTTTGAAAGTATTTTTATCGGTACAATCTGCGCCATGTTGATACCACTTTATAACGGCATTTCAGCGTTGCAAACAAAACGATTTAAGTACTATAAGTTCCTAACTATAATTTTCTATCATGAATTTTAGTTGAGATTTAGGTAGTAGTTCAGTCGTGTTTTTACAAAATTGACCTGTGTTACTTTTTAAAAAGCTACTTGAATAATTAAGAGGAGTATTTAAATTGACCTTTCCATATTATTTGTATGGGAATGAAAAAGAGGTCATAACTTTTTATAACTGTAATATTACTAAAAAATAAAATCGTACAAACCTAGTTTTTAAGTATATCTACATCATTTCCAAAAATTATAGGAGTCGGACCACGTTTACTGGGTGGAAACCGTTATCGCCTTTTGTATGGAAAGGTCAATTTAAATACTCCTCGTAATTAATCAAGTCAAAATTTTAAAGAAATTCAATCTACTGGCATAGTGTAGGTAGCCACTAGCCATACTTTGTATTTTATTTACTGAAGTGGATATATATCAGAACAAAAATCTCAATGTAGGGATCTAAATGAGAGCTTTTTATATTTATGATTATGATACTCGACTTATTATGCGATACAAACACGACCTGTCTAAGTTTACTTACCATGTTGGGTTTGAACTAAAACAACTGCATTACATATTAGGTGCGTAGGTAAACTGTTCCTCGCTTGGCTATGTCTAGCGTCTACTCACGACCACGACCACAAATCACGAGACCTCGAGTCGACTAACCAATCTCTACAGACAAAGGCAGGCTAAGCTTCCACGCTTCACTACATCATTGAGGCCACACTGCGCTAATAATGTGCATCCACCCACAAGGTGCAACCATGTCGAAAGATAATACATTAAGGCATATACTGTACTATCAAATATCTTTGAATTTCATAGCAACTGAACGTTAGTGTGTATTGTTTGGAAGTGGATGTCGTTAATTAATAAGGTATAAAAAATTGATTCAAAGATGTCTGTACTGACACATTTGCCAAATTTCTTAAGATATATAAATAATTTTGTTAAACAGATCAGCAATGTACCTACATATTTGTAGAAAGAAATTTTGGTAACTGCATTTAATTGTATGTATTACAAATAATATTTCGCAATGCATCCACATATATATTATTATTTTAAAACTTCGTGTACAAGTTGAAATTTAATAAAACATTAATAGTTAATATCTCACATACACTATGTTCTATCTATTTAGTCTATTAGAACATTTATCCACAGTGAAAAGAATTTCACAAAATGTATTAAATGAATTAAAATAAGTTCGCTTGTGGCGTCAACAATGATAGCATTTAGCGTTTAGCCTTCTTCCAATACAATACAATACATACCATGTCATTAGGGATGCCGCAAAACGCAATTTCATATCCAGGCTCAAACATAACACGAAACAAAAATACGGTTCAAAACTTCAATAAAATGTCGAAAAACTGTATTAAAAAAAGTTTTGAAGTGGAATACTACTCATTAATCTTATTAATACAATAAAAGCTCATGTTATTTATTTATTTTTTCGCGAAATGCAGGAAGAACGTTAGGGACGTTTTTCAGACTGTTTACTAACTTTTTTTCTTAGCTAATTTCATTGAGCGTATTGTTAATAACACTGCCTAAACTGCCTTCGCGCTCTAAGGCGCGGTCATCCTTCGCGTAGGGTAGTGTTTGTTTATAGAGAACACGCTCCGGCAGAATCTGCTCGCAGCGTGCGCACCGCCTTAGACGAGAGTTTTATGGAGTGTCGTGGTTTCGGTTTAAAATAACCCTAGGCATGCTGTTTAATAATGAACTTTATCATAACTGAAAAAATAAAAGCTTTTAATAGATTGTATGTTTGTATAGTAAGGACACGTGCGTTTGCGCGTGTGTAGTGTAGGTGTATGTGCCAGCATGACGGCGCTATGTCACGGGGTCGATACTCGGACTGATGCAATGCGAAGCTAAGCTTGTGCCCTACTCCATTGCTACAAAATTTAACTTTGAAATATAGAATCATTTTAACTTCAAGAATATTATTAATACAATTTTTATTCGTAGCAGACGTGTGCATAAGGAAAATCAAGATAAATATCGTGAAATAATCAAGACTTTACTCTACATTTTTATCAGAAGTTAGGACGGAATATACATCTATACCATAATTACTTACACACGCGTCTGTAACTATTATATCAAAAATATAATATTGGTAGTAATGTCATAGAATTAATCGTAAAGTGCATAAAATACAGTGTATTGTAGTGTTAGGTGTTTATTTAATAAGTTCTTTTGACCGTTTTTTTAAGTTTCATAATAATTAGATAATTTTAAATAATAATAAATCTTTTTAATATTTCGGTGCTACGTACTTGATATGATAATTACTTATTCATATCATACGATTATCAAATTGTCAAATAAAATAAAATAATGTCATATTATTACAAACGGTTAAAAGATTGATGCACTATTTATTTAAATACATTTTAAAATGTTTAATGTTATATGCATCAGTGTTCTCAAAGAAGCGAAATATAAGAGTGAAAAATGCTCTGTGTTAATATAACAGTGTAAGTAAGTAACAGTGTAAATAAGTAACTATTTCGTTGTAGAACGACCAAGTTAAAAATCGACATAAAGTAAAAAAAATACACATGAGAACTTTTTTATTTTTATTTTAGCATTAGTATTTTATGAATCTGCGCTTTTTAACTTAGTCGTTATAGTTTGTTTGTTTATGCACTCTGTCACAAAACTAAATTTTAGATTTTATTATGAATTATTTATTTATTTAAGAGCCTGTGGTGTCCCACTGCAGGGCAAAGGCCTTTGTTTTGAATATTTGATGAAAAATATTTACTCAGTTTCATTTTATGTTTAATAATTTGTGTGTGGTTGCACCTCATCTGTATATTTTAACATTGCTGATGAAAGAACTCGAATATAAAAGTGAATAATCTGTTACATTTCTTGGGTAAAGCTGTTTATGTTTATGAAACAATCGACATACTCAGAGTGTTTGGAAGCTAGGAGCAAATGACTCCATTTGGAATATTCTGGCTTTGTACGTAGCTTCTAAACGTATATAGAGCCCCATCATTAAGGCTAGGTGGCGCCCCTACCACTCCCAACTAATTTACCGGATTTTAGAATAATTGTGTTTTCAGTGAGCAATGATGGTATTCCTTGCTTGAAAAGTATTTGTTTGAATCTAATTGGCAATAAATAATTTGAGCTGAGTTTAATTTCGACTCGAGTGGGATTTAAGAAAAAGATGTGAATAATGATATATTTTATGTTGGGGGCGATACTTAGCATAGGAAAGCCTCTTAAGGGATTCTCACTTATCAACTTTAACGTCAAAAAAATAGGAGTTCTCTCATCAGTATTGAATTGAAGGATTGTAGTAGTGGAGTGAGTGCACCAGCAGGCCAGACCACCGGCTGCTTACTTACCATATCCTTCCCCTTGCAAGAAAAGGCGGAATGCTTCAGAGATCTTCCCGGGTTGCTCCTCTAACACCATGGCGCAGTCGGAGATCTGGAACATTGTATACGTGTGCACTAAGACTAATTGAGTTTTCATGATATATTATTTTATTGCATTTGCATATACCGAAGAAAAAAAAAACTGACCAGAC
>JARACY010003628.1:0-31882 GCA_029255725.1 Scrobipalpa atriplicella | reverse complement strand
ACAGCGGGACCTTAGAGCAACACGGCCATCCGGGCGAGCGGAAGGCCGTGTTGCTCTAAGGGCGGGACCGTCTCCATCCATCTCAATACTCAATTTCTTTATCATTACTAGACCGCTTCTTCTGTCGTATGGGTTTCGAGTCGATCGACCCGATGAACCCTGGTGTCAGAGTTTCTAAACAGCACAGCTAATAGGCCTCTGACATGTTTTTGTGTAACGACCACTATCAAACAGCGACCGGGACCGACGGGTTAGCGTGCCCTCCGAAGCACGGAATCCTTTTTCTTTTCGGACAATCAGGTGATTCAGCCTGCAATGTCCTTACAAAATTGGAGAAAATCGCACAAAGTGATAAATAAACAAATATCAACTTTGTGTTCTCCCTGGGAATCGAACCCAGGATCACCGTATCAGGAGCCCATGGCTCAGACCATAAAACCTCTGAAGCAGTCATAACGAATCCATGGTACAAAAATAGCGCATTTCCTGCCACCAGCCAGCAAATCGGTGACCTCCTCCTTCCTTCGCGCGTGCGAACTAATATTATACAGGATGTAAATGCTTGACCACGTTTTAAAAAAGACCTGCCATAGAGTAAGGCTTATGAACTTCCGTAAGCCCCAAAAACTCCCCAAGGACACGAGGACGCTCCGAGAAGTCTGTGAAAATCCTAAGAGAATTCTAAACTGCTGGAAGCAGCTGGGCTGGTTGGAACAAACCAGTCAACCCTGCACGCACAACGGACCAAATTTAAGGGTTTAATTGCGGAAACAGGAGCCCCATAACCTAACCTAAGCCCTACTCTATGTCAGGTCTACATATACTGGTCAGGGTATACGTGACCGTGTACTTTCGGTGTACCGACAACGAAAAATAAAAATACGATCGCACCCCCAGAAGTGCATTCACGCGTGCACCTAGGGGAAACCGTTAGGAGAAAATCACTCTCAAAATGACATTTGGCGAAATTTTCTCTTGTTAATAAGGTCGAGAATGGCGCGGTAACCATAGACAATTCCCCTTATCTTCCCCTAACCGTGCGCCCGTGAATGCATGCGGAATCCTAGTGATTCCCTGTCACGAAATACTATTACTCCTTGACGGGGTGCCGTACCACAAAGAACGCCCAGACCTAGAAACAGATATTTAAATTCATCATTCAAATGTCTGCCCCGGCCGGAATCGAACCCGGGACCCTCTGCGTATAGCAGGCACATACTTGGCACATACACTGCCAACTAGAAAAAGAATTCTTCCAGGAAAAGAAAAAAAACAATATACTCATTTTACTTTTTATCGGGTCTTTTCGCGATAAATTTTGGTTTACGAACAATATAAAAAATATATATACAGGGTGTAACAGAAAGAGTATATGCATCGAGAAATGTGTGAATCTACCCATGAAACTGAACAACTTTCCCTAAGGTCAAAAAACGAAAAAAAAATCGTGACCTTTCATACTAAATGCATCAGCTGATAGCGTATTTAGTATGGGAAGTCTTTTTTTTTTCGTATTTCGACCTATGTTCCTTACGGAAAGTTGTTCAGTTTCATGGGTAGATTCACACATTTCTCGATGCATATACCCCCGTAGATATACCCTTTCTGTTACACGTTGTATATTAAGACAATAATGTGGGTAGTGTAACATCTAGCTTCCCATCGATCGCCCTGATGACATCTCGCTGGATCTTCATCAGTCGACCCGCGACCAGGACAATTGAAACATTGTTGAAACGTCGCGCGGGAACCAGGTAAATTCCTATGATTTACCACCAAAATTTATCGCGAATAGTCCCGATAAAAAGTAGAATGAGTGTAAATAATCGCGAGTGCTTAAAAATTTAAAAACAATATAGGTAGTTTTCCAAAGATTGACCGCGATTTTTGTACAGCTGTCAGCGGCGCTGTACTGTAGTCGAGAGTGCACAGATTACTACCTAGTATACGGGGTGTAAGGGACAGCGTCCCGCAAACTTATAGGGGTTGCTCAGTCAACGATACTGAACAACTACCACCAGGATTTCCTTTCAGGAAATGAAAAAAAAAATTTGCTTTTTCATACAAAATGACCACATCGATCAGACAATTTGTATGGAAAAGCAAAATTTTTTTTTCATTTCCTGAAAAAAAAATCCTGGTGATATGTGTTCAGTATCGTTGACTGAGCAACCCCTATCAGTTTACGGGATGCTGTCCCTTACACCCGGTATATGTGGTCAAGTGTTGGCATTTTGTAGGTCTTGGTTGCTTGTGGTTTGTCTTCTTGTTTTTTTTATATTTTTTTATATTCTCCCGTTTGGGAAGGCGAAGAGCGTGAGCCCATGCAGCGCCTAGTCTTCAGAGTGTATTTTCTTGTCTTTTTATACCTAATCTAACCTACGCTAACCTAAAAAACAAAAATCGCGGTCAATCTTTGGAAAACTACCTATATTGTTTTTAAATTTTTAAGCACTCGCGATTATTTACACTCATTCTACTTTTTATCGGGACTATTCGCGATAAATTTTGGTGGTAAATCATAGGAATTTACCTGGTTCCCGCGCGACGTTTCAACAATTTTGTTTCAATTGTCCTGGTCGCGGGTCGACTGATGAAGATCCAGCGAGATGTCATCAGGGCGATCGATGGGAAGCTAGATGTTACACTACCCACATTATTGTCTTAATATACAACGTGTAACAGAAAGGGTATATCTACGGGGTATATGCATCGAGAAATGTGTGAATCTACCCATGAAACTGAACAACTTTCCGTAAGGAACATAGGTCGAAATACGAAAAAAAAAAGACTTCCCATACTAAATACGCTATCAGCTGATGCATTTAGTATGAAAGGTCACGATTTTTTTTCGTTTTTTGACCTTAGGGAAAGTTGTTCAGTTTCATGGGTAGATTCACACATTTCTCGATGCATATACTCTTTCTGTTACACCCTGTATATATATTTTTTATATTGTTCGTAAACCAAAATTTATCGCGAAAAGACCCGATAAAAAGTAAAATGAGTATATTGTTTTTTTTCTTTTCCTGGAAGAATTCTTTTTCTAGTTGGCAGTGTATGTGCCAAGTATGTGCCTGCTATACGCAGAGGGTCCCGGGTTCGATTCCCGGCCGGGGCAGACATTTGAATGATGAATTTAAATATCTGTTTCTAGGTCTGGGCGTTCTTTGTGGTACGGCACCCCGTCAAGGAGTAATAGTATTTCGTGACAGGGAATCACTAGGATTCCGCATGCATTCACGGGCGCACGGTTAGGGGAAGATAAGGGGAATTGTCTATGGTTACCGCGCCATTCTCGACCTTATTAACAAGAGAAAATTTCGCCAAATGTCATTTTGAGAGTGATTTTCTCCTAACGGTTTCCCCTAGGTGCACGCGTGAATGCACTTCTGGGGGTGCGATCGTATTTTTATTTTTTCGTTGTCGGTACACCGAAAGTACACGGTCACGTATACCCTGACCAGTATATGTAGACCTTGACATAGAGTAGGGCTTAGGTTAGGTTATGGGCTCCTGTTTCCGCAATTAAACCCTTAAATTTGGTCCGTTGTGCGTGCAGGGTTGACTGGTTTGTTCCAACCAGCCCAGCTGCTTCCAGCAGTTTAGAATTCTCTTAGGATTTTCACAGACTTCTCGGAGCGTCCTCGTGTCCTTGGGGAGTTTTTTGGGGCTTACGGGAAGTTCATAAGCCTTACTCTATGGCAGGTCTTTTTTAAAACGTGGTCAAGCATTTACATCCTGTATAATATTAGTTCGCACGCGCGAAGGAAGGAGGAGGTCACCGATTTGCTGGCTGGTGGCAGAAATGCGCTATTTTTGTACCATGGATTCGTTATGACTGCTTCAGAGGTTTTATGGTCTGAGCCATGGGCTCCTGATACGGTGATCCTGGGTTCGATTCCCAGGGAGAACACAAAGTTGATATTTGTTTATTTATCACTTTGTGCGATTTTCTCCAATTTTGTAAGGACATTGCAGGCTGAATCACCTGATTGTCCGAAAAGAAAAAGGATTCCGTGCTTCGGAGGGCACGCTAACCCGTCGGTCCCGGTCGCTGTTTGATAGTGGTCGTTACACAAAAACCATGTCAGAGGCCTATTAGCTGTGCTGTTTAGAAACTCTGACACCAGGGTTCATCGGGTCGATCGACTCGAAACCCATACGACAGAAGAAGCGGTCTAGTAATGATAAAGAAATTGAGTATTGAGATGGATGGAGACGGTCCCGCCCTTAGAGCAACACGGCCTTCCGCTCGCCCGGATGGCCGTGTTGCTCTAAGGTCCCGCCCGATCCAGAGGTCGTGTGGTCGATTTACTTTGTTTATGTCATCTTCCTTAATCGTCATCCTTCTAGGGTGAAATGACCAAAGTGTCAAAATTACCAGTGTCAAAATGACCAAAGTGTCAAAATGACCAAAGTTTCAAAATGAGCAGTGTCAAAATGAGCAGTGTCAAAATGAGCAGTGTCAAAATGAGCAGTGTCAAAATGAGCAGTGTCAAAATGACCAAAGTGTCAAAATGACCAAAGTTTCAAAATGAGCAGTGTCAAAATGAGCAGTGTCAAAATGACCAAAGTGTCAAAATGACCAAAGTTTCAAAATGAGCAGTGTCAAAATGAGCAGTGTCAAAATGACCAAAGTGTCAAAATGACCAAAGTGTCAAAATTACCAAAGTGTTAATGATGATCAAGGTAAGTACTAAACTAAAATGACCAGTGTCAAAATGCCCAAAGTGCTAAAATGGCAAAAATGTGGTGGTGGTACAACTCCGTGGTACTAGTGGTCCTAAAGGCTTAAATGACCAAAGTACTAAAATCACCATTACTACTATTGACTAAGTTGTCAAAATAAACTCGTAAATCTTGTTCTCGCCATGAGAGAACAGGCGATTTATTTAAACGTATCTTCGCCGAATGGACAGCAATGAGAAGAATATAACCTGTCGAGTGTCGTAGGCATCCATTACAAATACCGCAAACAGATGGAATATCAGCTGTTCAAATAAGTAAAAGAGGGAGGTGAAATCTTTTGCGTCTGTTTTAAGTGAACAAATTTTAGTTTGACTATATAACCTCTGTTCAAGTTGTTTTGTTTGTTTTCTCCCCAATTACTATGTTATAGTGTAGGTAGGTACTCGTACTCAGTATTTGAATCACAATAACTTTGTCAGTTAGATATTTGGGGGTAAACTGCAAACCTACTGGATCGATTTTAAGTGCGAAAGAGCATTGACCGATGATATTGATTATGTAACAGGTATACCGGGTGTAAGGGACAGCGTCCCGCAAACTTATAGAGGTTGCTCAGTCAACGATACTGAACAACTACCACCAGGTTTTTTTTTTTTCAGGAAATGAAAATAAAATTTTGCTTTTCCATACAAATTGTCTGATCGAGGTGGTCATTTTGTATGAAAAAGCAATTTTTTTTTTCATTTCCTGAAAAAAAATCCTGGTGATAGTTGTTCAGTTTCGTTGACTGAGCAACCCCTATCAGTTTGCGGGACGCTGTCCCTTACACCCGGTATATAACATGAACAAAAGATTGTGATAATGATAACGCCGAAAGTAAATAATTATCATCGCCCAATTTAATACATTTTGTCTGACTCGGGATAATAAGATTAGATAAGATAAATTTCATTGTCAGAACTGTGTTACATAAGGTCGTCTAGGGGGTCTAGTGGTTTGAGCTTAGGCTCGCGATCCCGAGGTTGTAGGTTCAAATCCCATGAAGATGAGTTCAAGTTGTGTGTTCAAGTGTCACGTTACACTGATATGTCAGATGTTGTATAGTAAAATCTGACACCAGTATTCACTTTTGATTTTATTGCATATCGGGCCTTTTACTCGACGTTTCGGTTCGAGTTACATCAACCGTGGTCGCGAACTGACTGATAGTATACACTTTAAAATCTAAAATTGTCCTCAATATTTGTCCTACCCCGCAAGGGATAAAAGATTGAATGTAGGTATGTATGTATTCACTTTTTGTCTCCAAACTACTCGCATATTGCGTCTAGTCGAGTTAGTAAATATAAACGGCGCACGCGCCGAGCGAGTTTATTTTTTGATTCTATTTTTATACGTATATTCTAATAAACTCGAACTATTTCTTACATTAGAGATATGCGTTCGTTGTTACGTAGTTCTTATCATTCGTTTGGGTAGATTTGTTTATCATGGCAAGTCTGACAATAAAGATATTACAATCTAACTTCCACATTCTACTTTGCTAATTGATACATAACATACATAATAATCTAGCCTATGGTCGTTCCGCCACATCTGTCTGACAAGTTTTGAGAGTTATTCCAGCAGTAACGGCTCTTACCGTGTAGGTTTTGAGGAGAGGTCATGACGAGGTTTGGCAAAGCTATAGCTATAGTGACAAGTTGTCAGCCCAATGCCTAAATTGCAATACCGAAACCCTCGAATCCCTTAACCGGTTTTTACAGCATGACCTGGAGGAGATGCAACTAGCACATTGTATTTTTTTCTATCACTCCCAGACCAGTATGAAAGTAATAATTGCTAACTGATAAAGGACATATCGGATTTACGTGCTAGTTGTTATAATAACATTTATACTACACCTATTCGGAAAGTATATTAGTTCTTACTTGAAAAAAGGGAAGAAAGTACGTAAATCTAGACGAACGAATATGCGGGCGGGAAAAATATATGGGATTTACTTTCTCCCCTAGGGGAGAAAGTATTTTCTCCCCTCCTTTGTTTTTTTTTAATTCATAATTCAAAACAAGAAACAGGCGGATGCCAAAAATCAAAAAGTTTGTATCTCGAAGCCCACAAAATGATACTGGCCACTTACATTTTTTGGCAGTATGTGGTTTGCTTCATTTGCCTCTTTTATATTTTTAAGTAAAAAATATGGCAAAATCAACATGTCCGCGCGAATTATTTTTGGTTCTTTGATTTATTTGACTTTTTAAATATAAATTAAGTGTTTAGTGTTTTCGATGTAATGTGTAACAGTTTGTAACTGTATTAATAATGTGTTTTGTTTGTTTGTGTTCTGTTCGAATGGATGATGACACTTCAAATGTTCTTAATATATCTTCTCATGTAAGTGATATCATTCTTTATCTTACAAGGATTTTTAATTATATTTTCCTCATAGGTGTAGTATAAAGCACTATGTATAACTCGGAAGAAAATGCGATTCCCAACTCGTGTGTATTGAGGCCCTCAGCTGCGCTTCGGGCCTCAAACTACACCCTCGTGGGAATCAGTCATGTTCTCACCTCGTTAAACAATGTACTATTATGACAGTTTATTCAATCCAATAAATGATATCGAAGTGGAAAATGCTTTTCCAGATATTATAATATAATTATCTAAACTTATAAAATCGTTTGTCCTTACTGACTGACTGACTGACTGACTGACTGATTCATCAACGCAGAGCCTAAACTACTAAAGCTAGAATCGTTAAACTTAGAGCGCAAGTTCCTCTTATAACGTAACCTCCCACTAAGAAAGGATTTGCGGATTTTCCCCCCCTAAACGGGTAAAAAGGGGGGTTGAACTTTGTATGAAAGTCCGTCAATTTTGAAGGTAGGATCTTAAAATTTTGTATTTAGGCTAATGATTAAAAAATAATTTATACGTGTTTCAGCATTTTTGTATTTTTCACCCCTAAGAGGGTTAAATAGGGGATGGAAGTTTGTATGGAAATTCCGTCAATTTTGATGGCAAAGATCTTCCAATTTTGTTTCTGGGCTAAAGATTATAAAATAATGAACACGTGTTTCAGCGTTTTTGTATTTTCCACCCCTAAGGGGGTTAAATAGGGGATGGAAGTTTGTATTGAAATTCCGTCAATTTTAAAGGTAGGAACAGCGCGGGAACTCAATCCCACGGGAAAACTCTTAGCTGCGGGTGAAACCGCGGGGCGGAAAGCTAGTATTATTATATTACTGTGACGAATGTTTATCTGAAGGTATAAACTATTTGAAGAAGCATTATTGTATTGCGTTTTGTTGTTATTGCACATTCTATTTGTATCTCAAAAGTTGTAATAGTACATTACGATATAAGTGCGGTGGGTTGATCATTACAGCCGAGGCGATATTGCTAGCCCGAGCCGTAGGCTAATTAAAAAAAAACTCGTGTGTTTTACAGCACTCGTGCATTTTACATTACGATTACGCACAAGTACGTAATAAGATACAATACAATATTGAAATTGGTGTAATAAGAGACCATTTACGAGCAAATGTGTTATAAAACACAGTTGTTACCTTTTATTAGCTAAGCTACCCCACAAGAGAACATAAGCACAATCCCCGAATTCGCTCATGCGTATTTACGTTCTGTACAACGCCAGAACGCCGCCATAGGGAACTGCTCGCGTATATTTTGTAACGGGGTTTTTATATTTACACAGAAGCTAAGACATAAAATAACTAAAGTGATTTGACTATAGTCTTAGACATTGGCCACAGTAAGTATTAAGTCAACAACGTGTATTCACTGGCCACGATTCGGCGTAAACAAAAAGTTAAATAAAACCACACCTGTCATTTTTCGTCTTGAGCGAACAGAAAAGGATGGAATTACTTATAATAATCCTGTCACATCAAAAATTTCGAAGGACCCATTCACATAACGACTTAACTTAACGTAAAACTATCCATAGATTTTTGAAATGACAGGATTATAGTATAATTCTGTTCGCTCAAGACGGAAAATGACGGGTATGGTTTTATTTTAGTTAAATCTTGTATACGCCAAATTGTGGCCACTGCCTACTTCTATTTGAAAGTATTTAAAACGCAAACTTGTCATATTTTTACCAGATAACTGTGTTATCATTATCACGTTAGTTTTATCTGTAGTTTTGTTTTTAATCGCGCCGGAGCGCCGCAAGGGTCAAATCTGGGGCCTAAAGTGATTTGACTAGTCTGAGGCATTGGACACAGTAACTATCAAGTCAACAACACGTACATTACATAAACGTATTCACTGCCTACCTACTTACTTCTATTTGAAAGTATTTAATTTAAAAACTTGTCATATTTTTCACAGATAAAGGTGTTATCACGTTTGTTTTATCTTATAGTTTTGTTTTGAGTCGCGCCTGAGTGCTGCAAGGGTCAAATCTGGGGCCACTGTTATTGCTCTTTTAGATTAACAAGAGACATCAACTGCGCAGCTTGGAAAATTATTATCCAATCCTACTAACATTATATATGCAAAAGTTAGAATGTTTGCAGCTAAATCACGCTTCAACCATAAACGATATCATAAGGATAGCATAATTTATAGTCCTCCCAATTAACCGATTATCGGTAACGACGGCCAATCTCCCAGAGGTCCGCCATATGGGTGGGACTAGTTTTTAGAGTTTGCGCGAAACGCTAGTGCACTCTCTATTCATTCAATCCCATATTGTGTTGAGACAGACTAGAGAAGTTTAGGTACATTCCCATCGGACAGAATGGACCCGGGACCACGGAGGCAGTTATTGGCGTACCTATAGTTAGGAAATAGACTACTTTTTCGACTCAAAAACCCACTCGGTGCTTTATTCACACAGGGAAACTTATGAAACCGCGGGCAGAAAACTGGGTATATAGTTATTTTTATAATGGGATCTACCTCCTAGTGGTCCACCCCGGGCAACGGCAACACAGGCTTGCCTGCGCCAAACAGCTTGCTGTGTTCCGTCGGTGCGTGAGAATGCCAGTGCTTTAACAGGCATCCTCTGGGTTTGCTCGCTCCATCGTCGACTCTGTCATGGTCATCCCTAACCTAGTGTCTAGAGTCAAGAGCAAACCCAATCCGAATAAAAAAATTATTGTATGCGAATAACATAGTAGAGCGAGTAGGTACTAGTTAATTTGACACTTGTTAATGCTAGTTAACCACAAATGACTTTAAAAATGTTATTATGTTAATTTTGATTTGACAGATGTTAAATCGGGTTATTTTAGGGCAAACTATATTCTTTTACCAGCTTAAGTATGCAGCTTGTGTCTAATGTAATGAAGTCATTAATAATTAATGAGATTTTGTATTGGAATGCCGTCAATGTCGTGTTTATAAAATTCACGAACGAGTTTCGAGTTTTTTTTTTCTATCGGTAGGTAAGTATTTACTTTTCTCTATGTATGTTTACATTTGGCGTTTAGATATTAGATAACCTTCGTCTTCTTTTTCTTTTATTTGGTCGTATATCAATCTTATAGGTATATCAGTTTCTGCCATGCTGTACTGGGAGCATTAGGGAAACATAGAATGTGCCAGCTCTCTTCTCCCCCGCGTCAGCAAAGTGATTCAAGAGTGTGCCGCCGTAGCGAAAACTTACTTGGCATTGTACGCTCTGCATACCCCGTAAGGGATACAGGCGTGACCTTATGAGTTTTTAAACTACCGTGAGTATAACTTAACTTACATAACATAAGTTATTAATCTATTGTGATCCGCTGTCGTCGGATTTACGCTTTTGTGTAAAATATGACAACTCTAAATAAATATAAAACCGTGCATGTATAATTTTATTATTATGTTGTTACGTAGTTGCACGAGCAATTTAAGGCCCGTATTTATAATCAGCTCTCAAGAGTGACAGCGAGTTTGAGTTCGTATCAGAAATGTCATTTCAGTACAAAACGACCTGTCAAATCCACACTTAATATTGCTCTCAATCTTGAGATCGCTTTATAAATACGAGCCTAAGTAGTATTTACTTACCTAGATAGTGGTAATACAAACCGGGTGTAACGAAACTGAACAACTTTCAGCAGATAATTATTTCAGGAAATGAAAAAAAAAAATATTGACTCGACCATACAAATATTGTCTGATCGAGGTGGTCATTTAGTGTGGGAAAGTTAAAAAAAAAATATTTCCTGAAAATAAATCCTGGTGAAAGTTGTTCAGTTTGGTACGACCTAAGTAAAGACCTATACTTTATGTTGTACTAGTCTATCAAAAATATTGCTAGACTTTTGCAGTGTTATTATTTAGACTGAGCTTGCGATAAATTGCTCCAACTAGATTCACGTCTAAATTAATCGTCCAAGACAAGTTCAAGGCGTCAAGACTTTTACGCGGAAAAACAAAACGAAGAAAATGGAGGTCGCGAAAAACGCGCCAAAACAACGCCATCTTTAATTAGAATAATAATAATTTTGGTCAAAAATACTCACATATTGTATCCGTTGAGGAATGAACACGCGAGTGGTTGGAATAACCTCGTAAATGGACGTGCGTTCCGTCCGACTGTTCTAATCAGACTAAAGAAAAACAACATTGAAATGTGATGTGTGTCCGCCTCCAGATAACCTTGACGAATTCAGTAGTACTTTTTCCTAAGCATATCAGCTAGGAATGATAGACTACTCTAATTGTCAGGGCTATGGTGTGTGGCGGAGGCCTGACGCGACGACACACCCGCAAGGGGCCGGTTTTAGCTTAAACAAATTAAAATTACGATTCGATGTACACTGCGTAGGCAGTTAGTGTATTTATCTCGCTGACAATTTGAAGGGTAACTAACTGCGCAGTGTACATCGAATTGTCTAGTAAAGTGTAGTTTTATGAAACAGGTCCTAGTTATATGCATGGCGCCAATGCTTTTCATCTGATGCTGTCATATATGACCGATACGTACGATACACAAAACTAACAAACAACTTTCCCCAAGGAACATTGTCATGTACATGGGTCGAACAGTATTAGGTACTTTTTACAACTGATTTATTTTAAATTTTACCCTCTATTTTAAATTTTATCATGTTTCCGAGAAGTTCGGCCCATTTGCTAAGGGTAAGGGCAGCGACACACCTACGTATCAATCGGCGCCGAAAGTTTCGTTCAACACGCTGTCAATTTTTCGCACTAATTTAAGTTTAGTCCTGTCACTTTCTAAAATTTGAATAAAATAGAGACAGCAACACAACAGCTGATTATAATTGTGTCAAACTGACGTATAACGCTCAAAATAAGTCAAATTAAGTTGTGATGTGAAAGGGTCCCGACTGAAATGCGTTTCGTTTCGTGCATTCGATCTATGTGACAGGTTTATAATAAGTCCGTCTGTACTGCCATCCTTTTCTGTTCGCTCGAGATGGAAAGTGACAGGACTAAACTTAAATAAGTTGAATTGGTTCTGTAACCGAATCGGCAGCATAGCCTACACAACAGAAGGTTCGGCGCTACGTACCGTACCACGCGTAGTGTTGAATTGAACCTTCGGTCAAGTCAATCCTTCCGCCATTACATACATACATACATAAATCACGCCTTTATCCCTTATGGGGTAGGCAGAGCGTCAACGACCCAAACAAAGATCGTTCCGCTACGTCTAACGTAATGTTTTGAGAATTGTTTAAGACAGATCTGTATATTTCTGTAGTGACAGGTTGTCAGTTGTCAGCCCATCGCCTAAATTACAATATACTGAAACCCTCGAATCCCTTAGCTGGTTTTTACAGCATGCCCGGGAGGAAATGCAGCTGGCACATTCTATGTTTTTCTATCGCTCCCAGTCCAGCATGGAAGTTTCATCCTTCCATTACCTACTCCTATACCCTGAACAACTTTCACCAGGAAATTCTGTCATATCATACAGTCTAATCAAGAAGGTGGTCATTTTCTATGGTACCTAATCATAAAAACGTTATTCCACCTTCCTAAATCCGCTTCCTAATTAGGATGCTAAATGATTCAGTCAGTCAGAAGCTTCATTGCCTCCGATTTAGGATGCTTATTAGGATTCTATTCTAACTTCCTAAATGCTATTTCACTTGACTGAATTCAGTTACTGAATCATTTAGTCTTCTGAATTTAGGAAGGTGGAATAGCCGCATAAGAGTTGTTCAGTTGACTGAGCAACCCCTATCAGTTTGCGGTACCCTGTGTCTTAAACCTGTTATTACTTACTTGTTTGTTTGTTAATTTAACCCATTTTTTTCTTCATCTTTATTGCAATAATAAAATAACAACCCGATGAACCGATGACATGAATATCTTATTTTTAAAGTCGCCGGGAGATAAGTGATATTAAAAACTTTTCCACAAACACTGTTTCAGTCTGTGTCACGCCTGGATCCTTTACGGGCTTTACGGGGTAGGCAGGTATCAAGGCCCACTATATAAAGATCAATTTCGCCGCGTATGACCAGTTTTGAGGGTTGTAGAGAAAATTTACCGTTCACAGATAGGTTGAATTTTAGCTGGCTTAATTTTACTGGCAGTATAAGATTTGAAGTAAAAACTTCTTTAGCGGCGTTGTGCACTTTTTGGAATGGGTAAAAATTTTAACCTCGCGTCATCCAGAGCTCCTGACCTCTGGTCACACACAAATTGTATGCAAACAGAGGCCAAGCAAGAGGCCAAGTAAAATGGCCGATCCGCGACAGATTATCCGGTGCGTTTTAGAAACCTTTTAGCGCCATCTGTTGAGTTACTTCTGCCGGCACTCCCGGAGTGCAACCCGTTTTTTTTTTGCAGCTGGGCTTGGAAGTCCCTAGCCTTGTAAATAAATGGTGGTAGTTGCTATCCAATCTGTGAAAGTAAATAAATCGAATTAAACATGAAGATGATTAACTTAATATTCAAGTTTTCCCTTAATTACGAATGATTGATGCTTTCACCTAAAAATCAATAGAATAACTCGAATAAAGTTAACTAAAAACATAATTATTTCAGAAACGGTGCGAAAACTGAAAGAAGTTGGTCAAACAACGAATCTGAACAACTTTTACAAATAGTTGTTCATACACGCGAGTTACATAACAAGTACGTTTTACTGCGCTTTAGAAATAAAGTAGGTAAACCAATTAAACAGTCTTATAGATATACAAAGTCACGCATCTATCCCTTACGGGGTAAGCAGAGCGTAAATATGCTATTTGCCCGACAAATATTGAGGGCAATTTATTAGCGACAGGTTTTCCATCAGGTGGCCCATCGCCTAAAAATTAACCCTCAAATTCCTTTGCTGGTTTTACAGCGTGCAAGTGAGAAGCAGCTGGCACATTCTATGTTTTTCTTTGCTGCCAGTCCAGCATGGGAGTGTCAATTAAAACTGTATTTATTTCTCGCACAATCTATCTTAAAGTAGTAACAAAGTTGAATTAGTAAAGTTGGTGCGAAATGTCACAAGATGTTTGATTAAACTACTGCTCGTGTTCTCTATACAGTGTGTTAATATACAGGGTGTAATGTAAATACCGGGTGTAAGGAACAGCGTCCCGCAAACTGATAGGGGTTGCTCAGTCAACGATACTGAACACATATCACCAGAAATTTTTTTCAGGAAATGAACATACATACACGGTAGTGGTAATAGGTATACACAGAGCATAGGCAACGAACATAGAAAAGAAGGAGAACGAACATAGGCGAGATGCCGAATGGGGCATATTCCACACTCTCGTATTCGCATTGTCTCGTGTAGTTTTGCCGAGAATGTGGAGCGGGCTTTAGTTTCGAATCAATTAAGTTGTAGACTACCTGGAATATTTTATTATTAGAATTCTAGTAAATCTACCCTCCTATGTTATGATGTAAATAGTATAAATAAAGGCTGATCAATAAAGGGAGCAGGCAGACAGAACCGATCTGACCTCTCAAGAAGTTACTCGCTTCTTTCGTTCCGACTCCAAAACCTCGCTCTACAAACGATCTCAAAAGTGGTAACCCCGACGCTGAATAAACACAAAAGATCTCAAAATATCAATCAAGTAGGTATGGATGGTATAACACTGCGGTGCGTCTAGTATGTAGGTCCGAGGTCCGATGGCAGAAGTTTTCTGGTCGTAGGTTCTGGTGGACTCGTGGAGTTCTTGAGCACACTCAGCAAAGTACAATTCTCAGCCTTCTTGGATTGATATGGATGGATATCTCTATCTATGGATATAGGTAGTGTGTATCTTAGAGGCCAGTCATGAATGACTTTGACATATAGGTATAAACTTCTTGATGAGAGATGCCATTGAAGATGACAACTTGAGGTTGTTACTGCGTTACTTTACTGTAAGAATTTCGAAATATTGTACAATGAAATATACCCAAATACAACCAAACATTATACGGATTTAACTACCATAATAAAAAGGTGCAAGGACCTCGGATATCAGAGGGATCAATATCAGAGGATTAACTTGATTAACCATAGTAAAAGGTAACGAGAACCTCTGACAAGAGGATACAATAACAGAGGTAAGGATAATTCAGCAGCACAAGGAACACGCACACGATTGTATTCTTCGATTCTTCTATGCTGGACTAGGAGCGAAAGAAAAACAGAGATACTGTTTTATTCCCTCGATACATAATATACTATAAACAACCCTAAAAACTTGTCAGAAGTGGCGGAACGACCTTTGTTTGGGTCGTTGTCGCTCTGCCTACCCCATTGGGGATACAGGCGTGATAGTATGTAGGTATGTATGTACTTGTGTGGAAGTAGCTAAATATTTTTTCTAACTTATGAGACTATAGCACAGAACCGTGAGGAGTGGCGCAGTAGAGAAGAGGCCTATACCCTGCAGTGGATGTCGGCTGAAGATGATGATACATACATACATAAAATCACGCCTTTATCCCTGATGGGGTAGGCAGAGCGAAAACGACCGAAAGGTCGCTCCGCCACGTCTGACAAGTTTTGAGGGTTATTTTCAGATGGTCATGTGTATTGCTATAGTGACAGGTTGTCAGCCCATCGCCTAAATTGCAATACATTAAAACCCTCGATCCCTTAGCTGGTTTTTACAGCATGCCCGGGAGGAGATGCAGCTGGCACATTCTATGTTTTTTTGATGATGATGTTATATTGCTCATTATTTCAGAGACCCGAAGAGATAACTAATAACCCTCAAGATGTGCATGTCGCCGTGTTGTTCGGCGGTTTGCCTCGCGTGTAAGACAATATGCTTACCGTTTAAAGTGTGCAGCTGCTTCTGTAAGATGTGCCCGTTGCTGTGGTCCTGTAGCCCTTGTTGTAAGGTAAGTTCATCATACATACATACATACATAAAATCACGCCTTTATCCCTAATGGGGTAGGCAGAGCAAAAACGACCTAAACATAGGTTGTTCCGCCACGTCTGACAAGTTTCGAGGGCTAATACAGATGATGATAAGGTATGTATATTGCTATAGTGACAGGTTGTCAGCCCATCGCCTAAATTACAATACTGAAACCCTCGGATCCCTTAGCTGATTTTTACAGCATGCCCGGGAGGAGATGCAGCTGGCGCATTCTATGTTTTTCTATCTCTCCCAGTCCAGCATGGAAGTAAGTTCATCATCTGTGGAAATTACCTCCCTAGTAATAACCCTCAAGATGTGCACGTCACCGTGTTGCACGGCAGTATGTCTGGCGTGTAAGGTGTTCAACTGCTGCTGCACCATATCTTTCTTTCATATGCCATGAAATAAAATCGCACTTAGTGAGTGCAAAAACCTTAAAAAATGCGGGTTTTTTTTTCAGGGCGAAGGGGATGAACAGGATGATGCTACAAGAACACGAGGCAGAAATGACCAGAGACCCACAGACACGGATCAGAGTCCACCAAAGATCTAGATATGATTAGGTTCTACATTATGTTTCTCTATTCTAATATTCATATCATAATGAGCATCAAAAAGACCTTTTGATTGTCTAGGAACCTCAAGTAGGTCGAGTAGCCTCAAATGGTGGCCTCACTCCGAGCGGTGGCGCCCTCACTCGTAAAAAAATCATAACTCCCAAAATATAGACATTTTCAAAACTTTTCCCTGTGAGCTTAAAGTAATGAATTGAGGAGCAAATATTACCGGGCAATTAATATCGAAATTATTGCTGAAAACGGCCACTTTTGGCAGAAATTTTGATAGTAACTCCAGGGGACTATTTGCTTCTCAATTCATTACTTCTAAAAAATCCTTAGGTCTAAATCTAAGGAAGTGACAGAAAAAAGTTTTGAAATGTCTATATTTTGCGAGCTTTTTTAACGAGTGAACTCAATGGGCTAAACCAGGCAGGGGTTCCCAAAGTGTGCGCCGTGGAGAGTAAACAGGGGCGCCGCCCTGTATATAAACTTACCTAAGTATGTGGCTACAAAAAAAAGAATTAATCGTGGCGCGTGCGTCCCTCACTCGCTGTTAGTTACTTTTCCAACGATTTAAAAATACATGTGGACATCATCGAGCTCACATTGATTAAATTACTTTCATTTCTATTTGGACTATTATTTTTATGAGAGATATGATTTCTATTTAATTTTATTTGGACTATTGCACACCTTGTTTTTATGCCGTGTTGACTCGCATTATCTGCGTTATTATCTTTTCTATTATTTTTATCGATATAAACGCAAATAAAATTAGTTTCAAAAGCGTATTTGTATCGATACATACGCAGACGAAACGCGCGTTTTTATTATTAGTGCACTGCTACATTTTAAAAAAAAAATTCGTATCCTATTTGTGCGCCGCGAACCGAAAAACTTTGGGGACCCCTGATATGATATGTAAAGTAAACAATAAATCGTATAAAATGAATGTGAAACATAATTTATCTAGCATAATTTTTAAGCTTCTAGCTAGAAGCTTTTCCTGTGACATTAGTGAAATTAATAAAATAGGTAACATTAATTAATATGTAATATTTAATACTTATGTCTGTACCTATGTTAGGTATTCATATGTGTTTATAGTATTGTGCGTAGTAAATAGTTTTGATTAATAAATTATTATTTTAATTTGATTTGATTGTAATATTTCTTCTGTAGTAGTTGCAGATTTTACATACATACATACATAAAATCACGCCTTTTTCCCTATTGGGGTAGGCAGAGCAAAAACGACCTAAATAAAGGTCATTCCGCCACGTCTGACAAGTTTTGAGGGTTATTATACAGGTGATTATGTATATTGCTATAGTGACAGGTTGTCAGCCCATCGCCTAAATTGCAATACACTGAAACCCTCAAATCCCTTAGCTGATTTTTACAGCATGCACGGGAGGAGATGCAGCTGGCCCATTCTATGTTTTTCTATCACTCCCAGTCCAGCATGGCAAGTCCAGATTTTTTCAAGTAGAATGTCCTTGTGATATGTCCGGTGGAAATGTCCCCAATATAAAATGTCGGAAGTTGTGTAATGTCCACATTACAATGTCAAAGTTTCGTGGACGGCACAACTAAATCTTGACTAATATTATTGCCGTCCCATTCTGTTCTCTCATGATAAAACATGACAGGTATAGACTTATATTAGTTAAGTCGTGATTTTTGCAACTACGAATTGCTCTCAGTGTCCAAATTAAAGAAGACTTAATGAGGTTTTCATTAAGTTTCAAAAAGTTGCCATTTAGCTGTAGACCAGAAATCAATACTAAACATATTAAGGAAGAAATATCTACAAAGAAACGAGTGTTATTTAGTTGTTAACATTTATTATTTTATTAGTTTATCTAACACTGGGTATTGTCTAGTCGATCTCAAACTCGATAATGTCTCCGAGGTCGACGTCGCCATCACTGTCACTGCTGCCGCCCTCCGGAGCCTGCAAAAAATAAACAATATAGCGAACCAGAGGCTCCCTCTAAGGGCGAGTAGGGGTACTGTCCCTGCCCGCTACAGAACATAAGCGACAAGTAGCTGTACTAACTATATTGATTTGTACGCGCCTCGATCATAGATGGCGCTTACCGCCAGCCCTTTGTTGTTTTATTTTATGTTTACGGGAACGTGTTTGAACACTGTTCCTGTCCCTTTCTTCCGTGTGTTTTCCGGTCGGCCATTGTTGGGCTAGCACGACGTGTGTAATTTTCCGTCTGTATTTTATAATCGTGTGACATCTTGGGTCAATTTGTGATTATAATAGACTGCGATAGTGTTAACAGTAATAAATTTCGTATAGTGAACTCACGGACATTTTATTTTAATACAAATATCCCTTGTGACTATAAACCGGCTGAGGATAACCACTAAAACAAGAAATTACCAAAAAAAAAAACACAAGTCGTGGCTGTGTCACGTCCAAATTACAATGTATCTCTCTGAGTATATCGATTGTCAGAGGCCTAATATCTAGTAGGCGGTTTAAAAAAAATCTCTGACACCAGGGTTCTTCGGGTCGATCGACTCGAAATTCACACACACCAAGAAGTGTATCAAACCGGTGGTGTTGTGAAATGTCCAAATTGCAGTGTGACGAGGTTGTGAAATGACTATATTACAGCGAGTCGAAGTTGTGAAATGTCTAAATTACAGTGAGTCAAAGTTGTGAAATGTCTAAATTATAGTGAGTCAAAGTTGTGAAATGTCTAAATTATAGTGAGTCAAAGTTGTGAAATGTCTAAATTATAGTGAGTCAAAGTTGTGAAATGTCTAAATTACAGTGAGTCAAAGTTGTGAAATGTCTAAATTATAGTGAGTCGAAGTTGTGAAATGACTAAATTACAGCGAGTCGAAGTTGTGAAATGTCCAAATTACAGCGAGTCGAGGTTGTAAAATGTCTAAATTACAGTGTATCGAGGTTGAGCAATGACTAAATTGCATTGTGTCGAGTGCGTGATATGTTCAAAACACCGATATGTGCCAGGAGTGTGGTGACAGCAAATTATAATCTGATTTTTTTAACCTAGGCTTTTTTAAACAAAGTTTAAACAAAGCTGAAACAAAGTTCTCCTCACCCTCCTTCTGTTGGGTCGCCGCCTCCTGCGGTTGTTGGGTCTGTTGTCTCTGTCTCTGTCCGAGTCGTCGCTGCTCGCACCCGCGAGGTCCATCACCGCGTTGCGGAGTAAGTTTGACGCCACTGTGCGAGAGAAATACATGATTATTGTAACCCACTAGGATTGCTACCAATACAAACTAGACATGTCTTGCCTTTGTGCACATATTATATTACATTACATACATATATAAAATCACGCCTTTATCCCTAATTGGGTAGGTAGAGCAAAAACGACCTAAATAGGTCGTTCCGCCACGTCTGACAAGTTTTGAGGGTTATTCCAGATGGATCGGTATATTGCTATAGTGACGGGTTGTCAGCCCATCGCCTAAATTGCAATACACTGAAACCCTCGATTCAATTAGCTGATTTTTACAGCATGCCCGGGAGGAGATGTTAATTGATGTTAAAAGAGATTTTACTTTTTACTTACTTACATGTCCATACTTTTTTCACGGATAAGGCAAAAATCAGTGCCCTAACCGGGCTCATGTGTTAAGAACTATTATAATAACGATCATCTTATGTACTGACATGAAGCAATAAAGAACTATGAACTATGAACAATCACACCCATTTATCATATTTCGAAATAAGTCGATCAGTTTCATAAGTAGAATCACGTCGATTCGATATTAAAACGAACTGCACAGTACTCTTTAAAACTGTCACATTCATATAAACTTAAGTTTGTTTCACCACACAAAACTAACCTACATGACAGAGCGAAATCACTATGGTCAAAAATGTGGTCAGATTGTGGTCAATAGGATTTCAAAAACCTCTAGTTATTTATTATATTATTTCTTCATATTTTTATATCATAATATTACTGTATGTACCCACAATCTATACTCACAATCGTCATCACCGTCAGAACCAGAATCGGAGCCGTCATCGTTCTCTGAACCTTCGGCCAATTCCTCTTCCTCTTCCTCTTCCTGAAAACAAGACAATATTTATTAGATGAAGTCATTTGTTTAAACAAAGACATTATCATTAATTCGTGAGTTTTTTCGATGTAATAGTGAGTTTGGTCGATGTAATCATGAGTTTGGTCGATGTAATCATGAGTTTGGTCGATGTAATCATGAGTTTGGTCGATGTAATCATGAGTTTGGTCGATGTAATCATGAGTTTGGTCGATGTAATCATGAGTTTGGTCGATGTAATCATGAGTTTGGTCGATGTAATCATGAGTTTGGTCGATGTAATCATGAGTTT
The DNA here is from genome assembly GCA_029255725.1 of Scrobipalpa atriplicella. NCBI lineage: Eukaryota > Metazoa > Arthropoda > Insecta > Lepidoptera > Gelechiidae > Scrobipalpa > Scrobipalpa atriplicella. The sequence goes on along the minus strand of JARACY010003628.1, from coordinate 10,961 downwards.
GGTCGATGTAATCATGAGTTTGGTCGATGTAATCATGAGTTTGGTCGATGTAATCATGAGTTTGGTCGATGTAATCATGAGTTTGGTCGATGTAATCATGAGATTGGTCGATGTAATCATGAGTTTGGTCGATGTAATCGTGAGTTTGGTCGATGTAATCATGAGTTTGGTCGATGTAATCATGAGTTTGGTCGATGTAATCATGAGTTTGGTCGATGTAATCATGAGTTTGGTCGATGTAATCATGAGTTTGGTCGATGTAATCATGAGTTTGGTCGATGTAATCATGAGTTTGGTCGATGTAATCATGAGTTTGGTCGATGTAATCATGAGTTTGGTCGATGTAATCATGAGTTTGGTCGATGTAATCATGAGTTTGGTCGATGTAATCATGAGTTTGGTCGATGTAATCATGAGTTTGGTCGATGTAATCATGAGTTTGGTCGATGTAATCATGAGTTTGGTCGATGTAATCATGAGTTTGGTCGATGTAATCATGAGTTTGGTCGATGTAATCATGAGTTTGGTCGATGTAATCATGAGTTTGGTCGATGTAATCATGAGTTTGGTCGATGTAATCATGAGTTTGGTCGATGTAATCATGAGTTTGGTCGATGTAATCATGAGTTTGGTCGATGTAATCATAAGTTTGGTCGATGTAATCATGAGTTTGGTCGATGTAATCATGAGTTTCTTCGATGTAATTATGAGTTTCGATTATGTAATTACTACTTTGGTCGATGTAATTAGGAATTTGATGAATCAAGAGTTTGTTCGTTGTAATTATGAGTTTGGATGATGTAATTACTACTTTGGTCGATGTAATCATGAGTTTGGTCGTTGTTATCATAAGTTTGCTGATATGATCACTGGTTTAGACGGTGGTATATCCCTTGCTGCACATAGTTACGGTAGACTTGGCTTTGTGCTAAGAAACTGCCGTGACTTTAAAGATCCCAAAGCAATTGTTTTACTCTATACTGCCCTTGTACGCAGTAAGCTAGAAACGGCAGCCATCGTGTGGAATCCGCACGAATCCACGTATTGCTTACTGTTAGAAAAGGTTCAAAAAGCTTTTTTAAGGTTTCTGTACAAGAAAATTTATGGATACTATCCTTTTCTATATCCCACTCGTTTTTTAATTGGTACCTTGGGTTTCAATTCATTACAAACTCGACGAACATATGTGTCCTTAACAACCACATGTAAGCTACTAAGAGGGGACTTAGTCTGTCCGGAACTGGTATCATGTGTGTGTCGTTTGTTTGTGCCTGACCACTACTTGCGTGGCCGCAGCCATCGTCTCCTGGCGGTCCCGTCTGTACGAACTGAATATCATGCCCACTCTCCACTGGTACTTGTGCTCAGTCAGCTTAACACACTCCAGGAAAAGTCTCCACATATAGACCTATTTGCCGACCCGATCGCAAATATATATAAAGAGTGTTTATATTTTGCTGAAACTATTTAGTTTGTGTTATTTCATTTTATTGTGTTACCTATATTTTTGTTTTTATTTTGTAACTTAAAATTAATATGTTAGTTTTACAGTGCATAGGCTAAGCTGTAATGCTGTAAAATTTATTTTCTAATAAATAAATAAATAAATGAGCGCTCACCGCGTCGTCGTCGTTATCCCGTCGTCTGCCGACGTCGTATATCTTGACGCAGGACTCCTGCATGTGGTCGAAGTCGCCGAGGTTCTCGACTAGAGACAGCTGTGTGCCGCGCCCCGACACCGACAGCGCGTATATGTTGCGCTTCACGTCGATCGTCGCTAACGATCAAATAAACCAGTTACTTTTATATTTTTTTATCTTGTTTTTATTACAATATATAGCTCTATAAATAACGTAAACTTGAATGTACCTTGAACCTTGCTGTATGCAGTAAATTAGTGTATATTTACCTATACTGCTGTAGTCGTATGGGTCTAACGTCTTGAAGCTGGTGTCGAACTGACTGCGCTCTTCGGAGTCCTGATCCGAGCACACCGCGAACATCGCCGTACATGTCGGGTTGAATATCACCTAAGTAGAAGATAACACTAAGGCTCGTATTTATAATCAGCTCTCAAGAGTGAGAGCGAATTTGAGTTTGTATCAGAAATGTCATTTCAGTACAAAACGACCTGTCAAATCCAAACTTAATATTGCTCTCAATCTTGAGATCGCTTTATAAATACGAGCCTTAGTACTTATTACAATCAATAATAACAATGTAAGTGTATATATCGTGGCCATATCGTAGAATCGTCCATATAATGAAAGGTTAGACAATTTCATGAAGTGGTCGCATTTCATGAAATGTTTCACCATCCATTGGTCATATCATGATGTGCCTTGGCCAAATCAATGATAAGCAATCGTTTGTCGATATGGTCAACTAAACGCGCGGCTACTTCATCAAATGGTCAACATTATGTTGATCATATCGTAAAATGGTTTCATTAATTCCCGATAGAGGCGCTGGAAGCGCTTTGTTTATGAGTCAACATGGCGGCCATTGACAACAATATTGTTTCTCGCAATGAAAAAGGAAATCATTTATCATTAAAAGACGAAGAAAGTGATTATATTATTATGAAAAAGTACTCGAGTATTATGCAAGTCAGAAGTCACGCAAATACCGGTCAAAATGAAAAAAACCGCAGAGTTTGGAATTTTTACGATATGGCCAATCATGGATGACATAATCGTTAAATGTTCACTATTTAATGATTTGGTCAAATTTAGCTGCCCACATCATGAAATGCGACCATTTCATGAAATTTTCGAACATTTCATGAAACGGGCAATTTTACGATATGGCCACGACATATACATGTGAGTGTTGTGTTGTGTTGTGTTGTGTTGTTGTGTGCCTGACCTCTGACTTGTCTAGTGTGGGTACTGTGCGCAGCAGGTGGAAGGTGCGCAGGTCCCACACCTCCGTGTTGGAGATGTGAGTGTTGTGTTGTGTTGTGTTGTGTTGTGTTGTGTTGTTGTGTGACTGACCTCTGACTTGTCTAGTGTGGGTACTGTGCGCAGCAGGTGGAAGGTGCGCAGGTCCCACACCTCCGTGTTGGAGATGTGAGTGTTGTGTTGTGTTGTGTTGTGTTGTGTTGTGTTGTTGTGTGCCTGACCTCTGACTTGTCTAGTGTGGGTACGGTGCGCAGCAGGTGGAAGGTGCGCAGGTCCCACACCTCCGTGTTGGAGATGTGAGTGTTGTGTTGTGTTGTGTTGTTGTGTGACTGACCTCTGACTTGTCTAGTGTGGGTACGGTGCGCAGCAGGTGGAAGGTGCGCAGGTCCCACACCTCCGTGTTGGAGATGTGAGTGTTGTGTTGTGTTGTTGTGTGACTGACCTCTGACTTGTCTAGTGTGGGTACTGTGCGCAGCAGGTGGAAGGTGCGCAGGTCCCACACCTCCGTGTTGGAGATGTGAGTGTTGTGTTGTGTTGTTGTGTGACTGACCTCTGACTTGTCTAGTGTGGGTCCCACACCTCCGTGTTGGAGATGTGAGTGTTGTGTTGTGTTGTTGTGTGACTGACCTCTGACTTGTCTAGTGTGGGTACTGTGCGCAGCAGGTGGAAGGTGCGCAGGTCCCACACCTCCGTGTTGGAGATGTGAGTGTTGTGTTGTGTTGTTGTGTGACTGACCTCTGACTTGTCTAGTGTGGGTCCCACACCTCCGTGTTGGAGATGTGAGTGTTGTGTTGTGTTGTTGTGTGACTGACCTCTGACTTGTCTAGTGTGGGTACTGTGCGCAGCAGGTGGAAGGTGCGCAGGTCCCACACCTCCGTGTTGGAGATGTGAGTGTTGTGTTGTGTTGTTGTGTGACTGACCTCTGACTTGTCTAGTGTGGGTACGGTGCGCAGCAGGTGGAAGGTGCGCAGGTCCCACACCTCCGTGTTGGAGATGTGAGTGTTGTGTTGTGTTGTGTTGTGTTGTGTTGTGTTGTTGTGTGACTGACCTCTGACTTGTCTAGTGTGGGTACGGTGCGCAGCAGGTGGAAGGTGCGCAGGTCCCACACCTCCGTGTTGGAGATGTGAGTGTTGTGTTGTGTTGTGTTGTGTTGTGTTGTGTTGTGTTGTGTTGTGTTGTTGTGTGCCTGACCTCTGACTTGTCTAGTGTGGGTACTGTGCGCAGCAGGTGGAAGGTGCGCAGGTCCCACACCTCCGTGTTGGAGATCACCTCCACTCCGTTGGGATGGAACACGCCGCTGTGCGTCTGGTTCAGTTTGTCGAACTTGTGGATCTCCTTGCCCGTGTTCACGTCCCACAGCACACCGTCTGTACAGAGGGGGGGGGGGGCAATAAGTTAATATGCTTTGATCAATATAGTTATATTTCTCGCTCTCTACGCTCGCCATATAAGTTGATATGATTCGATCAATATAGTTATATTTCTCGCTCACTACGCTCGCCATATAAGTTAATATGCTTCGATCAATATAGTTATATTTCTCGCTCTCTACGCTCGCCATAAGTTAATATGCTTCGATCAGTATAGTGATATTTCTCGCTTACTACGCTCGCCATAAGTTAATATGCTTTGATCAGTATAGTGATATTTCTCGCTCACTACGCTCGCCATAAGTTAATATGCTTTGATCAGTATAGTGATATTTCTCGCTCACTACGCTCGCCATAAGTTAATATGCTTTAATCAGTATAGCGATATAAGTCAATATACCTCGACCAATGACATGAAATCTGACGCTCGCTACGCTCGCTATCCATTTCATTGGTCCATGTACATTAACTTGCATCGCTAGCGTAGCGAGCGCGTGATTTCTCTTTGTTAATTTAATAATATTTGAGACTAACCGGAGAGCACGAGTTCATCAGTGGGGTTGAAGGTGGCCCTGTTCTTGGCGTACTGGTTGCTCAGGGCCGGAGTGAGTGTGAGGAGGGCGCGGCCGGTGCGTGTGTCGAAGATGGTCGCCGTCTCGCCCTTCGTGCCGATGATGCGCTCGTCAGACAACGAGGAGAACTCCACGTACTCCTCGTTGTCCAATTGGAAACTGGAAACAACACAGCATGTCATTATTTAACCATTAATTGTACACATAAACAGATATAGAATAAGTACTCCCGTGTGGTGCCGGGTTAGAATAGCATCACCCCATCACTTCCTGCGGGTGTTGTGAAAGGCGACTAAGGGATAAATCCAGGGAATGGGCAGCAGCGTTCCCTGTGAATGGAAAACTTGTACTGCGCTCACCAACCCGCCTGCCAAGCGTGGTGAGTATGGCATATACCCCCAATGTTGGGGGGGGGGGGGGGGGGGGGGGGGCATGTCCAGCAGTGGACTGTTGATGATGATGGTACTCACAGTTGTTCGAACTCCTTCATCGCCCAGAGCGCGGAGAGGGGGCGCCACGTGGTGGTCGCGGACGCTAGCAGCAGCAGCCCGTCTCTGCTCGCCTACATTAAACACTAGGGTTAAAAACATTTACAGTTACAAGTGGACGTGGCCCTTAACGAGTCCTGCCGGATAATCACGGGCACACTTAAGCCGACACCACTATCGCATTTATATCCCCTAGCCGGAATAGCCCCTCCAAGTGCACGCCGATTTGCCGCCAGCTGCATGGAAAGATCCAAACAGCTGGAAGACCATAGGCACCCGCTGTTTGGCAAAACTCCGCCCCCGACACGCCTCAAAAGTCGTAAAAGCTTCCTAAGGCAGGAACACACCTCGGAAAGCGACCCATCTAAGATCCGGCTTGAGCAGTGGACAAAACTGTACCCACCAGCAGCTTCGCACCTTCCACCCGCTGAGACACTCCCACCGGGTGGTGATCTTCCCTGGGCAGTCTGGAAGTCGCTCAATAGACTTCGGGCTGGTGTTGGAAGATGCCACGATAACCGGATGAGGTGGGGTTTCTCTAGCAATGACAAGTGTGACTGTGGCGCGGTGCAAACAATGGCCCATCTCCTGTCCTGCCCTAAAAGTCCCAGCTCATGCACACTCCAGGATCTGCAGGAGGCAAACGACAAAGCAGTCGCCGTTGCAAAATACTGGGCCAAACTGTTATAGTTACCAATCGACACGAAGAAGAAGAAGAAGAAAAACATTTGATGACCAAACTTTTATGTACGGACCTATTCATGAAACTGAACAACTTTCCCCAAAGAACATAGGTCGAAATATGAAAATAATTCTGTCAGCAGCAGCTCCAGTCATTTTGTATAGCAGGATCAATTTTTTTTTGTGCTCCTTGGGGAAAGTTCTACAAATTCATCTGTATAAAATATGGCGAGCGTAGCGAGCATGAGATATCACGTTATTGATCTAGTCTAGGTAGGTATATCAACTCATATCACGAGCGCAGTGAGCAAAAATATGACTTTATTGATCGAAGTATACTTACTTTTATGGCGAGCGTAGCGAGCGCGTGATTTCATTTTATTAATTATAAGATATTTTAACTCATATCGCGAACGTAGTGAACAAAAGTATCACTTTATTGATTGAAGTATATATTTTTTATGGCGAGCGTAGCGAGCGTGAGATTTCACGTTATCAATAAAAGTTGTTCTGTTTATGGGTCAGTAAATTTTCTTACTTCCTGTAGAAAAAATAATATATACGATAATTTCAAAATAAACTGAAATATGTGTTAACCTGCATGTGATAGATGTATGACTCGTGGACCTGGTACGAGTTCTCCTCAGCTCCAGTGAACAAGTTAAATATCCGGATGTCGCCCGCACTCGTCGCCGCCAACAGTTGCTGTTGGGTCGGCTATTAACAAACAAATATATAATCAAAAAATAAACATATACCGAAAAAAAAAATTGCTTTTCCATACAAATTGTCTGATCGATGTGGTCATTTTGTATGAAAAAGCAAATTTTTGTTTTCATTTCCTGAAAAAAAAAACCTAGTGATAGTTGTTAAGTATCGTTGACTGAGCAACCCCTATCAGTTTGCGGGACGCTGTCCCTTACACCCGGTATAGTGAAAATAACCGTGACAGTTTAAAATTAAGTGTTTAAAAAAAAACTTCATTCAATTGTATATTTAATTTATTTTATATTAATTGTTTTTTATATTAATTTTTTTTTTATTTATTTTATATTTTATATCAATGTATTGCAATGTTGTTATACTCACGTGAAATATGGTGTGTGTGAAGTAAGCGTCGTCGTCTTGCAGCCGGAGCGTCCGGCACGGAGCGAAGTAACTGTGCACCTGAATACAAACATGTTTGATCGTATTTATAAAGCGATCTCAAGATTGAGAGCAATATTAAGTATGGATTTGACAGATCATTTTGTACTGAAATGACATTTCTGATACAAACTCAAACTCGCTGTCACTCTTGAGAGCTGATTATAAATACGGGCCTAAGTGCATGCGGTGTGTGTGTAGTACGATGATTTGATCATTCGAATCTTCGCGAAAATCCTGGGGATTTTGAGAAAACACGGATAATTAGACAATAGTGGTGAAACCATTCTCTAATCTTCTCATCGTTCTAGTAACATTTGATATCCTTAACTCTAACTTAAGTCTGTTAGCGCGCCCAAAACAAGCTCTTCTCTGATTGGTTGATGTTTTACATGTCAATCATAATAGTACATTGTTTAACGAGGAGAGAACATGACCGATTCCCACGAGGGTGTAGTTTGAGGCCCGAAGCGCAGCTGAGGGCCTCAATACACACGAGTTGGGAATCGCATTTTCTTCCGAGTTATACATAGTGCTTTATACTACACCTATGAGGAAAAAATCAAAAATCCTTGTAAGATAAAGATTGATATCACTTACATGAGAAGATAACTTAAGAACATTTTTGAAGTGTCATCATCCATGCGAACAGAACACAAACAAACAAAACACATATTAATACAGTTACACATTACATCGAAAACACTAAACACTTAATTTACATTAAATAAGTCATATGAATCAAAGAACGAAAAAGAATTCGCGCGGACATGTTGATTTTGCCATATTTTTTACTTAAAAATATAAAAGAGACAAATGAAGTAAAGCACATACTGCCAAAAAATGTAAGTGGCCAGTATCATTTTGTGGGCTTCGACATACAAACTTTTTGTTTTTTGGCATTCGCCTGTTTCTAGTTTTGAATTATGAATTTAAAAAAAAAAATAGGAGGGGAGAAAATACTTTCTCCCCTAGGGGAGAAAGTAAATCCCATATATTTTTGCCGCCCGCATATTCGTTCGCTTGGATTTACGTACTTTCTTTCCTTTTTTTAAGTAAGAACTAATATACTTTCCGAATAGGTGTAGTATAAACGCATTTTATTTAACCAATCAGAATAAGATTAAAGCAGTAAGTAAAAATGTAGCCAATCAGAGTTAAGGATATCAAATGTTACTAGAACGACGAGATTTTTTCGCAAAAATCCTGACTTTTTCAGTAAGATTTGACAATGTTTTCACCATTGTCTAATTATCCGCGTTTTTGCAACATCCCTAGGATTTTCGTGAAGATTCGAATTATCAAATCATCCTACGACATGTGCTTGTCTGAGGACAGACATGGTGCAGGACGGCCGTGTGTGGGATTAGATCTCTGTGGTGAATAGATGATTTTCGAACGTATGATGGATTTTTAGACAAAGAGGAGATAGTGATAAAGTTAGGACGTACGAGTGCGAAAGAGAGAACAATCAGTATGGAAGATTCTGTACGGATTTTTATTTATTTATTACTGAAATGATTCGGTCTTACCAATCTGCTGTCCGCTCGTCTGGTGGCCCCCCCCCCTGGCCCAGCTCTCTCCTCGCCACCCTCGCTAGTACATTGGGAGCTTCACCGCGACCGAACAACACCGACATAGAACCGCAAGGATCCGGGCATTTGTGGGGCCTGTAACAAAAATATCACATATTACATAACGTATCATTTACGCATTTCAACTCAAAAAAAATAAAATTCGAATAAGAAGAAGAAAAAACATTTTTTTAGTAGGATAAGCGACTCCAAAAACCCCCAGAATATACCGGGTGTAAGGGACAGCGTCCCGCAAACTGATACGGGTTGCTCAGTCAACGATACTGAACAACTATAACCAGGATTATTTTTTTTCAGGAAATGAAAAAAAAATTTTGCTTTTCCATACAAATTGTCTGAACGAGCTGGTCATTTTGTATGAAAAAGCAATTTTTTTTGTCATTTCATGAAAAAAAACCTGGTGGTTGTTCAGTATCGTTGTTCTCAGAGCAATTTTGATTTCGGTCGCCATCTTGATTCCGCCATTTTTTTTTGACATACAACATAAATACTGATAAATAACTTACTGGAATAAGTTGAACTGTGGGCAAGTGACGACAGGATTTTTGCATAAAGCATGTTGGTTGTAGAGATACTCCGTGATGATCGAGTCGAGAGTGACGCGGCACGGCGCCGCCGGGGTCTCCGATACAGACGACATCTGCAACGGACGACAATACAATGTGACTAAAATACTATTTGTAAAAATATAACGTGACAAAATACAATGTGACAAAAAATAAAATGTGTAAAAATACAATGTGACAAAAAATAAAATGTGTCAAAAATACAATGTGTACCAATGTATAAATATAAATACAATGTGACAAAAATAAATTGTGTAAAAAATACAATGTGTAAAAATATTATGTGGCAAAATACAATGTGTAAAGAATGCAATGTGACAAAAATACAATGTGTAAAGAATGCAATGTGACAAAAATACTATGTTTAAAGAATGCAATGTCACAAAAATACAATTTGTAAAAATAAAGTGTGATAAAATACGATGTGTAAAATGAAATGTGTAAAAAAATATGTGACAAAAATACAATGCGTAAAAATACATTGTCACAGAATACAAAGTGACAAAATACAATCGACAAAAATACAATGTGTAAAATACCAAAATACAATGTGTAAGTTGTTCAGTTTCATGTGTAGATTCAAACTTTAAAATTTGATCAGCAAATGTTATTACACCCAGTATTATACTAACCTGTTTCTGTAGCGATCGTTTGTGCTCCACAGCGGGCGGCGTGTTGTTGGCCGCTTGCTGCACTTTACTGAAAATACATACATACATACATAAAATCACGCCTGTATCCCTAATGGGGTAGGCAGAGCAAAAACGACCTAAACATAGATTGTTCCGCCACGTCGGACAAGTTTTGAGGGCTAATACAGATGATGATTATGTATATTGCTGTAGTGACGGGTTGTCAGCCCATCGCCTAAATTGCAATACACTGAAACCCTCGATTCCCTTAGCTGATTTTACAGCATGCACGGGAGGAGATGCAGCTGGCACATTCTACGTTTTTCTGTCACTCCCAGTCCAGCATCCAGCATGAAAAAAATACACATAAATATGTACACTTCTCCTGCAGAGCGTCAACGGACTGATATTAAAAAAATGACAAATTCTGATGGGCAGTTCGGTTAGAACTGTGTGTGTATTAACTTATGGCGAGCGTAGTGAGCGAGAAATATCAGTATAGTGATATTTCTCGCTCACTACGCTCGCCATAAGTTAATATGCTTTGATCAGTATAGTGATATTTCTCGCTCACTACGCTCGCCATAAGTTAATATGCTTTAATCAGTATAGCGATATAAGTCAATATACCTCGACCAATGACATGAAATCTGACGCTCGCTACGCTCGCTATCCATTTCATTGGTCCATGTACATTAACTTGCATCGCTAGCGTAGCGAGCGCGTGATTTCTCTTTGTTAATTTAATAATATTTGAGACTAACCGGAGAGCACGAGTTCATCAGTGGGGTTGAAGGTGGCCCTGTTCTTGGCGTACTGGTTGCTCAGGGCCGGAGTGAGTGTGAGGAGGGCGCGGCCGGTGCGTGTGTCGAAGATGGTCGCCGTCTCGCCCTTCGTGCCGATGATGCGCTCGTCAGACAACGAGGAGAACTCCACGTACTCCTCGTTGTCCAATTGGAAACTGGAAACAACACAGCATGTCATTATTTAACCATTAATTGTACACAT
>JARACY010003627.1:0-31883 GCA_029255725.1 Scrobipalpa atriplicella | reverse complement strand
ACTGATGACTGACTTGCCTGAACTTATTTTAGATTTTCTGAAAGGTCTTTTTATTTTCACCTAATGATAATTCGTATAATCATAATAAAAGTTCATAATTATATACCTACTTTAATTCAAAATGTATTATAATTATCTTTCTTATATAGAAAGTTTTTCAACTTTTTCTCCGCAAAAGAAAAAGTAAATATTTTAAAGGCTCTCCAACAGTGTTCATGACTGGCTGGCAACATTAAAAACCCACAGCCCACAGCACTTTTATCAAGATTTAAAAAAAAAAAACAAGACCACCTGCTCGGCAAGTTTCCCAACAGGCGGGGAAGGTAATTATTTTAAGTTTGCGACGTCCGGTGGCGAGATTCCTGACGCTTTGCAACTTTATTTAAATTAAAAAAACTAAAAAGACTTTACTTTACTGCAATTTTCACCCTCGGTTTCCTACACGTGGATCCTGGTTTTACAGGAAGAGATAGTCAAAAAAAAAGTTTATTACTTTGATGTTTTCATGTTATCTTCGGAGTTTTGAAGCGATTAAAAAAGATAGAATAGGTATACTAACTACTTAGGAAGGGCACAAATGAAAACGAGTGCGAAAGTTTGGGATATCTCGACAAATAAGGTATAAGTAACTATTTATACCTTATTTGTCGAGAATATAACTAGATTCAAAGATGATTTGGATATTAGTATCACTAGTGCCATAACACAAAAAAAAAACTCATCTACTATATACAAGATTGTTATTTTGAACGGGATTATTACCGAGATCTGTTATAAATCCCGTTAAAAATAACAATCTTTTATTTATTCTATTTTTTAAACAACCATACGTAACCAAACTTTTGAGTTTTTTGTTTTTTTTTGCAACGAGGCAAAAAATCAAACTGTTTTTTTTTTCAGATTTCTATAATATTGTTCAGCGTGGAAGTTGATATCCTCATATAGGCGGCGGTGGCAAAAACAAAGTCCCATGCATGCAAGAGCGTATTCACCATACCTTCAGGCAAACTTAGGCCCGTATTTATGAAGCGATTGAGAGCAAAATTAAGTATGGATTTGACAGACCGTTTTGTACTGAAATGACATTTCTGATACGAACTCAAACTCGCTGTCACTCTTGAGAGCTGATTATAAATACGGACCTGAGTCCAACTTTAAATGAAGCAACTTCATCGGCAATACTTATTGAATCTCGTTCGAGGCGTTGTATGCAGTACTTCTCTAATAGGTGACACAGCTTATGAGAAACTGAAACTAGTATTCAAATGGATTAAATTTTGAAGATTCTTATCGATTTCCGGTGACGGCGGCCAATCTCCCGGAGATTTTAAGTGTAGTAGATTTGAAGTACTTTGCATGGTTGTTTTCTTGTCAAAAAGAATTGTTACAAGGTGAAATATAATTTCTTAGTATTTCAGGCCAAATTAGGTGAGATAATGCATCACTAGAATGATTTTCATGAAGGTTTAATACGCTTCCCTAATCATACGAAGACAAATTTAGGTTCTCTATGTAGTATGTAGACCTAGTTGTACACACAGCAATAGTGAATGGTGAACCCAATTCATAAATTACTTCTACGGAACCCTAAACCAAAGTCTCTACAGTGTATGAATCGATCTGTTCGTCAACTTTCCCACCAACGCGCCATATCACTCTTGAACTGTGTTTTTGGGTATGTTCTTCTTTGCGCGTTGACAGCAAATATAATTCGTACCCGCACACTACTTGCTGTGTGGCTCTCCAAAGGTCTTCTAGCATACATTTAATTAACGTCAACACTTCTATAAAGATACAATTAACAAAATTAACAAAAAAATAGATAGTAATTTGCTGAACAGGCCCATCAGTGTGTGGCACCTTACTGGGTGATATAGGGCCTCGCCGGAGCCTGCACTAAATCTCCCTGCCCTCAGAGATGATAGCACATGCTTCATGCGGACACCGCAACGTATGTCCCGGCTTAGACCCTTTATTTATTGTGTTTAGGCTAGTTATTTACTGGGCTCTATGGTATACGTTTAGTGGTCTTGGAGTCCCAAGAAAGTCAGAGGTAGAAAATCAGGGTAAATGGAGTCGTTCGTCGATTCTAAATTCGTTTCGATATAAAAATTAAAATATTCGTAGAAACAGTAAAAAAATGGGTAAAATAGTATGTTTTCATGTGCCTCGCAAACTTTTAAAGCCTTTTTACATCAGCATTCAGGTACTCTGTAATGGTTGTTAAAGCTTCAGCAATGCAAAAAAGCAAAAGCTTTATGTAGGTATTGTAGGTACTTCAGTATAGTCCACAAAAGTACTGGGTGTTTGCCATTACATTACTACCTATACAGGGTGTAAAAAAAGTACTACGTTCCTTTAAACCACGTGTTCTCCTGATGATACCAAACAACTTTCCCAAAGCACAAAAAATTTAGATGGAATAAAAAATTGCCTTTTCCATACAAAGATGCTTTCCGCGATTTTCAGTTTTGTATAGACAAGACAATTTTTTTTCCGAGGTAAAATTTTTGTGCTTTGGCAAAGTCGTTTGGTATCATCAGTAGAACATGTGGTTTAAAGGATCGTAGTACTTTTTTACACCCTGTGTAATATAACTATATAGGCATGACTCATGAGCGCAGTTTATAAGATGTTAAATTCACAGGAAACCATGTTCACTACATCTTAGTTTGCTAATAAATCTTAAAATTATATTATACTTTTCATTAGAAAGAAAAACAAAAAATCGGTGAGGCCTACCTATACTTCGACAAATACCTGTTGTCAAAATGCAAACTTGATACTAAATTCAATCATGAAATAAGTAGATCTATTGATATACGAAAGACTGTGATAAATTGAATGAGGCGCGGATTTTTAGTAATGAAATAATAATTTAAACTCCCAGTGAATAATTTACAATAAAAGTTATGCAATTTATTATATTTAAGATTTTCCAATTGTTTTAAAAAGTAATTTGTATAGAAATAAAAAATGGAATAAATGTATAAAACTTTAGACTTGGAACATTAATTATTATTAAAGTAAAAATTACTTTATAATATCTAGAGTTTTAACAATTTTGCTTCGCTCGCTTTATGATTTCAGAAGTTTTACCATTCACCGAATTTTCTTAATTATTCCTTATTTTTAGAGTCGTTGTCTGACTTTGTTACTTTTTGTGGAATATTTTTGTGTTATTTTGAATTGTATTTTTACGAGTAATACGTAATCATTAAACAAATTAATTACTACAAAAATTCAAATAATAAAACCAGTCCCATATTTATAATCAGCTCTCAAGAGTGACAGCGAGTTTGAGTTTGTATCAGAAATGTCATTTCAGTACAAAACGACCTGTCAAATCCATACTTAATATTGCTCTCAATCTTGAGTTCGCTTTATAAATACGAGCCTAATTTACCTGTAAACTATTAAATCCAAATTGGGGAAAATATCACAAATTAAATCGAATCTACGACCTTTGAATCACACAGAGGTAGTTTACCCTTAAAAACCAATATGGAACCTGTAAAAACACAGCCGTCCCATAGGAAAACAGAAAATTTGTCATCCGGCCATCCGGTTATCATGGGTTATCCAATATATTTTTTCGCGGATCCGGATATTGGTTCGTTGTATAAAAAGAACTTGACGCAATTTGTACACAGTTTTTTCAGCTCTAGGTGTTATTATAAACTGTGACTGAGTTTAAGACTGGTTTCTAGATTTGATTTGGAAAGAAATTATTAATTTATAAACAATTCTTTAGTTTCCTAGATTAATTATAAACTTTAACCGTAGTTTCAATATAATTTAATTATACAGAAATGTTGCCAATGAATAACTTATACATACGAGTACACACATTCGTAGCCCGTAGACCTTCTACGATGTTCCGTAGACATCTCGTAGCCCGTAGCCCATCTACAATTTATCGTAGACACTTGCCACACACTGCCATAGTTTCCACATAATTAAACCTTGCTGCAAACTCCAAGCTTCACTCTATGGCTTCACTGGTGTGGAAGAACCGCAGACGTGCAAATGTGACATTAATGTTTTTTTTTTTTGAATATTTTATGGCTTGGATTCAAGTCCTTTAAGCCAAGTCTTAATTTTGGTCACTACTTGAGGCAAATGTAACATTAATGGGAAATAGATAGGACTCTATCTTTTCGCTATATACTGCCTTTGAAGAGATCGTTATGCGTTCGGGTTATTTTTATGATAACTAAAGAATATATTGCAAAACAAAAAATTTTATGTGTAGCACAGCATTCTCTCTGATGTTAAAAACGTTTTTTATTAGAGAATGTATAGGTACATTAGCAGCTGAAAAATTATGTAAGCAAAGGTTTGAAAAAAAAAATGTTACAGGATTGCAGCCAACTTAATTAACCATCAGAATTCCAGCAGCAAATGCATACAGTTAAAACCAGAGACTCTCTAAAAACAATTAAAATCACTGGGATTGCTAAAATGCTGCAATTACACTAAATGAAGCGGAACGAGCACTAAAACACTACGTGACCTGTGTTCGAAGCGACATTTTAGTGTTCCAATTTAAAGGAACACGATTTGAAAATTTTATTCAGGGTAAAGAATTCAGTAGGGAACGATAGAAAAAAACATAGACTTGACTTCTCTTTCCGGGAAAACAGTAGAAAGCAGTAGAGTGAGCTGAGTCAGCGTACTACCTACCTACTAATGGGTTGACAATGACAACCCGTGTGAAAATGAAACCAGGGATTTCGCGAAATCCCCAGCGATAACGCGAAATCCCGGAGGAAGGCGAAACCGCTTGTTTATTACGACTTCTTACTAAAAATGTTTAGGTATTTGTCCTTTAACTGGACTCAGTCTAGTGTGTAGTGTGTAGTAAAGTAAAAATTTGCTTTGGCTTATATCTAATAAGTAGAATTTGCTTAAAACTTGGTACCCTGTTATGTTTTGAATTATAAAAAACTTATTATGTCATCTTTGTCCATCATGTTATCTCTGAAACACCACCTGGTATCAGAATTTTTAAAGCAAGGCCTTAATTTATTTTTTTATATGAATACATACAATAAACATAAATTATAGATCACGTTAATATTACATATATATATAAAGTCAGTAAAAGTCAAAGTGAACCATATTATTTTCAGAGCAGCGGTTGTGGTCTCAGCAATTAACATAAAATGCATTGAATAGAGGTGAGACATGGTATGTTTTATACCAAACTATAAATCCGAACAATGAAACGTTATGAAACTCAGTGTAACTTACTATAAAAAAAGACAGAGAAAGAAGAAGAGAAGGGCTTATGGACTTCCTATAAGCCCTTCTCTATAGTACCTCTATGGCAGATCTTTTTAGTTCGAGGTCAGCGTATACATGAGTACTTCTGTCATTCTCAATGCTTCCCCGACTCCAGCTGTCAAAGCCTTGTGCTCTCGATTCTGAAGTTGTGGAGTCAACACCCAGCAGGAGGGTATGAGTAAGAGGTTTTGTTTTTTGTTTTATTCGTATATTTTTTTTTATTCGTAAAAAAATTGTTTTATTCGTATATTACAACACACTCTTAGACATCACTAAGGGCGAGTGCAAAGGCAACGGTTGAGTGCCCCAGACCACATCATTGTTGGCAGTAATTATTTTATATTGAAACCCAATTACCATGTTCTTTATTGGCATGCTTTTTAATTATAGAGCCGTGAGTGGATTGCTGTAATTATTGTTGTACATCAATATAATTTTATTTGTGTAGTTAAAAGAAGTAATATAAAATATACACATACTTATGATAAAAAGTCAGGCTAGACAGAGAAACAACATCCTTTGGCTAGTGTTAAAGGCACTTTGGCCTTTGTGATGACAGTAAGAGAAAACGAAACGCATCGGTTCGTCGTCTGTTGACCACTGTTTCGTCCTCTATTAGACGCATCAGATACAGAAGCGTCGTCCGTATGACATCGATCCTATGGCTTTTTCACCGCGTCTGAAAAGGTTTTAGGCCTCATTAGAGATAGATCGGATAAGTGTTTTGCCCTATATGAAATGAGGATTCTAATGAAAAGAGAATTGTAATGCAATTTTGACAGCAAAATCCTCTTTTCATACATAAAGTCAAAGTCAAAGTCAAACATAAGATGAAGTTTTGTTACAATATACTGGTAGATAATATATTTTTCTTTTGTTCTTTTTCTTTAATATGTTATCGAGTCGATCCTCATTTTATTGTAATAAAATAATATTATACCTATGTATGAGCCCTACTTTGCATGATATGGGAATGTGCTTGAACAGAGTCGAAGCTCGTTCAAGAGTTCTTGAGTCGGTGGCTGGTCAGCATTCGCTCAGACTAGAAAACCCTTGGAGATCAAATACCTACTATAGCTGATCCAAATTATTTATAGTCCTGCCAGTTATTCATAATTCTGTACACTAATTGATTAGCGAAGCTGCGAAAAACAGTGGTAGGTATTACTATAATTAATTCTGTGGTATATGTAGCGCCTTTTGTCAAATAGCAAAAAAAATACGTCGCAAGTCCTAAAACACGCTATCAAAGTTTTCAAGGCAATCTACATTTTATTCAAGATGGACTTAAGTATATTTAGTTTGTTCTTTTGAACCCACAAACAAGCGTATAGTCTTCATTGTCCTAACCACGTCTTCACTCGTTTTACTGGCCTGTAAATGAAACACCTAAAACATTATGATTGTTCAAGGATTTCTAAATTATTGAGAAGAATGCGGATGCGAGGTCTAAGCCATTTGTAGTTGATGAACATTCCCTTACCCAAAGGTCAAGAGTCAGCATGGAGAGCAATATGGTTAGGATATTCAAATGACTTACCTTAATACAGAGGGGAAATACCTTTGGGAAACAGATTTGATCATAGTTTTCGATATCTTGTCGTATCGAAGCCTTCCTAAAAAAATCTTTCTCTGATCGCAGAAAATTCGTCCAGAACCAGTGGTCTATACCACAAACAACAATTTTGTTTTACCTCATGACTGCCACTTTGCCATAGTTACTGGGCCAGTGCGCACCGGTTCTATTAATTTTCGAGGGTACGCGGGGTCATAAGTTTGAGGAACCCTGCTGTAAATGGAAGACCTTCAATCTCATTATGACGATAGAGTCTGTTCGAAAAGAGAACAGGCATAGAATCGGAGGGCGCACATTTGTATTAACTATCTCACGGCTAGTTGTGTGGCGTTTATGCCTAGGTCTTTGACCTAAAACCTCCAAAATTTAATGTAGAAGGTTACTGTTAAAGACTTGGGCATAATACTCACATGACCAAGCGACAGTTAATTAAATACAAATGCGCGCCCTCAAAATCCATGCCTGTTCTCTTTTCGAACAGACTCTACCGTCTATTCCCTATTCTACGTATTTACTTCTTATGTCTGGAAAAACTATCACTTCACTCACATAGATCAGTTGGATAGGACCATTATTCTGTCGACGCGACGGGCGCTCCAGGCGGCGCGTTTGATCTTAGTTTGTCTCTTTGATGTCGCCGCTTTAATCTCCTTCGATACGAACGATCGGCTTTCTTGTGATTAAAGAAACCTTAGAATAAAATGAGGAACTTCTAGCGTCTTTCAATACCCGCTTTGGTTTGAAAAAATCTGCATTGAAACGAATGGAGACGAATAAGATGGATGGATATTAAGGATAGTTGAAAGTACTAGTATTGATTCAGTTTTTCGTAGGCAATTTAAATATACTTTGTTTTTATGAATAAAATATAAAGTTAAAGGTATGGCTAGGCTTAAGCACCTAGATATAGACACATGATCCAAGGAGGACAACGCTATAAGCAATGATGATGATAGATTCGATCGACTTTAAAACCCATACGACAGAAGAAGAACTAAATTACGCGGTGACCTAAAATCTTTCCAAAGTGCTAATTATTAATAATTTTCTTTTTCAAAGAGAAACTATCTAATCATCTTGTTAATAAATCACAAATTACCTCATCTCTTCTTAATTAACGACTAATACCGGAACCGGATGCAATTTAAAACTGCCATTACCCACTTCCGGAGTTCGACAAGTTAATGTTAACTTATGGAGGGAACGAACAGGTTATGATATGAATACCGAGTGTGATAGCGACAAACTGACAGGTATTGCTCAGTAACGAAACTGAACAACTTTCAACTTGCAATAGGAAAATCTTTCAGGAACTAAAAAAAACTCCCCATAGACAAAATGACCACCGAGATCACATTTTGAGAAACCGCGTGAAATTGACTTAACAGTCGGAAGGTTCGGTCTGCGGAATTGGTTTGTCGTATACGACCGAAGGTTCCGTCGCCGAATGTTACGCAAGTGTGTTGCTACCAACTCTCCTTCAAACCACCACTGCTGAACCACATCCATTTGACACATATGAAAATGTGTTGGTGGATTGATGGATGGGCGCGTGATAGATCACTTACCGATAATGACGCTTTACTGAAACCAAGCTGTATAAATAGGTACATTTACACATAGGTAGATACATACATAAAGTCACGCCTTTATCCCTTACGGCATAGGCAGAACGTAAAACGCTTAGAAAAGGCGTTGTTTGCACGCTTTGCTATGCAGGGTGTAAACATGACCTTTTTTTAACCGCATGTTCTACTAATAAAAAGATACCAAACAACTTTTCCAAAGCACTAAAAATTAGCCGCGTTTTTTTTTTTCGCTGTGTCCATAAAATAGAGTTCAAATTGACCTTTGAGAAAATTGTTTGTTAATATGTTCTTTCAAGGAACGCAGTACTTTTTTACATCCTGGTATGTTTGATGTATCTTTCGAGGGAGTGAACGAAATTGATGATACCTGTTAAAAGGTGGGATGTGAATGGATGCGACCTCGAACCTCCCGTGTAGAAATATATTGGATTCGTTGCGAGACACTTCCGCGAAAGTGGTGATATTTATATGGGCCTATTGGTATTCCAAAGAAATATGTGTTTTATATACCAAAGAAGAATTTTCCGAATATGTATTTAAGTTACTGCAAATAAAAAAAAAACGTTAATCGGTAAAGATGATAATTACACCGGCTGTAAGTTAGCTTAACGCAAAGGAGTTGCTCAGTCAACGAAACTGATCAATTTTTACCAGTTTTTACTTTAACCAGAATGAAACGAGAAATTGGCTTTCTTTTGAGATAAGAAGATAAAATAATTTACTGGTGAAAGTTGTTGACTTTCATTGACTGAGCAACCCAGGTTAACGGGGTGTAAACAGTCATTATTTTTTTTTTTTTATTCAATAAGCCCACAATGTTAAATTATTGCGATTTTTTTTAAATCGTCTTTCAGAAGTTTTAAAATTAAATCTCATGCGTGACATTATTTTGCGATGTGATGTGCGGTTCGATGCTTTTACAAGGAGGTTTAATTAAAATTGGTCCATAGCTATTTTATTTATGTGTAGGTAGGTTTTCATTTTGTTAAGATAAATCCTATTTTTTTAAAGGCAAAATAGCACCAAGATAATAAAAGAAAAGAAAATAAACAAAATTATATAATACCATGGAGTAATATAATAGATAATACAAAACATTGTTCAATGTGCAGCGCGCTATGCTTGAAACCCTGCCATATACCACTTATGCCTCTGTTAGAACAATGAAGAAACCGCAAGAGATGAAATTACATTTTAGGAAGTCTTAGGGCAGAAATAGTTGGCTATTGTTGTACGAAATTCTAGTTTTGCAACGTAATTTTGAAATAGCTTGCTTTATGAAGATCATAATAACAGAATTATTAATTTACGAATGTCCAGAAATGATCTACCCTTAAATTAGAAATTGTTCAGTTCAACCAAATGAAAACCAAACTTAACAATGAAACACCTTGTAAATAGGTAGTTTTATATACCTACCTATTATGTTGGATTTACCTACCCACTGAGCTTGACGACATTTCTTCCAGTGCAACGATACGAAAAGATTTGCCGGACCGAAGTTGGTTTCGGATTCCGATTTCCTTCAAATGGGTTCTTTCATCAGCTGAAATAGTGATGTTTGGGTTACACAAATTTTATCGATTAGGTTTACTAGTCAATCCTCAGGTCAGACTGATATGTCTAACCTAACCTAAATTAACCTAAACTACAGCAGACCTGAGGATTGACTAGTCAAACCTAGGAGCGCACCCGGAGCGGCGGATGTTTGACTATGACAGATTGATATAGTATGTGGTAGATATTTATAGCACAGATTATACTTACATGGGACTTAGTGCTTCGTATATTTTTACAACTTTTACTATCCCTTTTAACATTGTTTTATTTTGCTACTGAATTCATGGAAAACAACAGTTTTAATGAATATGTTATTTCGTATATGAATAATTTACAAAAAAAAAAGTTCTTCTCTATAAAGCTTACACAGCGGCTTAAAGCTTTGTAGTTTTAAAATTAAAACCTAGAGGAACACATAATTAAAGATTTTGCGCTGAAGGTTCATGATGTGTGATGTGATGACATAAATGAAATTCCACCGAGTAGTCGTAGCGAAAGTTACTCTTAGCACTGAATTTTTGGCAGTGCTGTAGATTTTTTTATCTCAGCGTAGTTTCCCAACACTAATCAAAAGGGTTGAAGGGATAATATCGAGATTGATTCACGAACGTTTTAGAAATTGAACCCTACTGAAACGGTTGAGGGCCAATTTGGTACGTTTCAGGAATCACGTCTAAACCGGCTCCGAGAAATGAATCTCTATTTAATTTTGTGTCGATTTAAAATGATTTATACACTCTGTTTCAAAGCTAATAGGACTTTAAAATTAAATAATAAAACTTGGTCTTGGTTTTATTCCCATTGCAGCCACATAATTATAAGTAAAATTGTTTAAACTTTGGTTAAGTCAATGTAGGGTGAATTACCGACTGATAAATCGATCTGAAAGTGAATGTAAAATTTTCCACTGTCCTAGATGGCACGTCTGCTAGAGAGGGGATTTAGAAATATCCCATTACGAGGAAAGACTGAGAGATACTGGCCTCAATTCACGCCGTCCAGTTACTAATTCTAATTCTTAGTAGCGCTGTCACTTTCTTAACTTTGACATAAGAACAGGATAGCAAACAAATACGTGAGTTTGACATTTCTTATCTGACATAAGACTGCTTAAATTAATTAAAATTAGTGAGCACGCTTTATGGTCATTCCTTATTTAAAGCGCCGTACGTCAAATTAAGAATGTCAAAGTCACGTGTTTGTTTGCTATCCTGTTCTTATGTCAAATTAAAGAAAGTGACAGCGCTACTAAGAATTAGAATTAGTAATAGTGCGTCCTGAATTAACACCACTTATATTAAAAGACGTCGAAGATTTGCATTTTTTACTATTTTCAGATAGGTAGGTACGAGTACCTACAAAACGCATAAGGTCGAATTTCTCCACGAAAATTCTCGTACACGAGATCAACTGTCATTTAGACCGAAACGTTCCCTTCTTCGCCGGTTACGCTGAATACCTCGCCCTTGAACCCCGGAAGAGGTGACAATCAAGGAGGTTATTCCCGCTTACACCATTTTTTAAAATTCTTTATTCTTACAGAGACTAAAAAAGAATGATGAACAAATTTTAGAGTGTAAACCTTGACCTGAAACTGAACAACTTTCCCTATCAAAACCTGTTAGCCGAAATTAGAATTTTAAAAACTTTTCCATATATCGCACAAAATATCTAACAATGATGTTGCTGAATAATCTCGATGGTAAAAATATTTTATGTTTTTCTCAACAGTTGCACGTGTCCTATTTTCACATGAAATCTGTCGGCTTATCGGCTATGTTTTCAGTTCGATTTTAGCTTAGTGCTTTTCGGATTATCAAAGACCAACAAAACTGTGAAAGGATTGGTATATTAAATGTATCAATCCTTTGAAAGTTTGCCGGATTCTATACTATATTACATGCCTATCGGGAAAACTCTATATTATTGGTCCAGAGTGAACTCAATGGGATTTCACGTAACTGCAGTTTACAAATAGGTAAAATTCGATTTACAATGTGCACGTAGCCAGGTACATGATTGTATAGGGTCTTTCAGTAAGGTCGGGTAGATGCTGAAATGAAATAAAACAGGTTGTGTGGGGTATTTACAAAGTTCTTGTTTTTATTTGAAAGGCTTATTTATGTCAAAATGAAATGCTTGATTACTTTTGGCAAAGTTTAGGTTTCGTTGACTGCAAAATTGTATCGTTTTGATATCGGACTGACTTTTAGGGCCGTATTTATAATCAGCTCTCAAGAGTGACAGCGAATTTGAGTTCGTATCGGAAATTGTCATTTCAGTACAAAACGACCTGTCAAATCCATACTTAATATTGCTCTCAATCTTGAGATCGCTTTATAAATACGAGCCTTAGACTTGCGGCTTTAGTAATTCCGTTCAGAGGAAGTCTTGCAAAGTAGGTAATTACCGCAACATCTTGGTGGCGAATTTTCATCATATTTTCGACAGTATAATTTAATTTTAATATAAAAACCGCAGCAAGTTTAAAAAAAAAAACATTAAACTAAACTAAATGGCGTGTTTTATTCTTTTAAATAAAAATATCATAGCTTATTTTATTTCATTTCAACACATACGCGCCCTTTTGAACCCTAAGTTAGGTTGGTATTTGTTATTTCTGTATAGGAACAGCCGTTTTACTACAGCTACCCGTAGAAGCTACTCGTGTGGTTTTTTAAACTAGAATTTTCCTGTCGTTTTATGACAAAGTACTATAAGATTCTACAGATTTGAAAAATTACCGTGATTTGGTTTTTTAAACATCGTCATCAATCAATTTTATAGTAGTACTTAGTGATGCGATCGAAGTGTGATCAAATAAGGCTTTTAGGACCGTAGTTGTAGCACAAAATAATAAGTAGGTAGTATCTAACGATACAGAAATTTCATTCCCCTACAACACCCGCTCAAAAAGCGAAATACACGCACACAAGTACACGTGAAGTAAACGTGTTAGGGTTGGTTCCGCGCGACACAGTTCGGGGCGAGGCAACGAGAGATTTGTACGTTCACCGAGACGATTGACAACCCGACCGCTTTAGGCCGCCCATTTGGGCGGCCTTAGACGGAAACCGGTTCCATACCTAATGTGCGGAGTGAAAAAAGGCCTGGTTGTAGCACATCAATTTATCTGTCATTCAACTATACTTACACACATAGGTAGAAGTAACTCATATTTTGCTGCTGATGTGTCATATTTTCCGTGGTCATTATCACTCATATCATAAGTCCATTCTCTTCTTTCTACTTAAGTATCGAGTGAGTTTTTGAGTCGTGGTACCCACGAGTAAGTCGCGATGAACCCTGGTGTCAGAGTTTTAAACCGCCAATTAGCATAGCTAATTAAGCCCTTGACATGGTTTAACTTAACTTTGTGTTCTCTCGTGGGAATCGAACGTACTAAGTTCCTCCGGATCGGAAGCCTACCTTTGGCTTCAACCACTGGACCATGGAGGAGGAAATGTAGAAGAAGAAGTTTATCCAAAACGTACTCTTCCCACTTAAGGGGCATTCATCAGTTTGCTTTAAAAAGTTCAAAAGTGTAATTAAGATAGAGCATCAAATCAGGTAAGGTAAGTTGTAAAGGCTTCCAATACTGAAACTCATTTGAAAACTGGATTAATATTATAATATGAGACAGCAAAAGCTGAAAAAGGCTTAACAAGAAAAAATACAGGCATTTGAATAAATAATGAAGTCAACGGGATAAGATATACTGGGAATATTCCAACGAATATGTCCCGCGTTTTTCCGCCGGGTGCCCTTATTTGCGACTTATCACCGCCCCACGGAGCCCTTGAGAAGGCTACATAGAATATTGTAATAAAAGGTGCAAAACACGTTGATCTGAGTAGGTAACTAACTTAAATGACAAACGCCATTTTGTTTACACATTTGATATTTACCAAGTCTAATGAACACATAAACATAATAAATGTTATTAAAATTATTTTATCTTTTTAAAGCATAATAAGTAATTATGTTTAAGAGAGCGTGCATTATGCCAGTGTATCGAGTCTGACAGGATTCTAAATTAAGGCCCGTATTTATAATCAGCTCTCAAGAGTGACAATGAGTTTGAGTTCGTATCAGAAATGTCATTTCAGTACAAAACGACCTGTCAAATCCGCACTTAATATTGATCTCAATCTTGAGATCGCTCTATAAATATGGCTATAAATTTGAATCCAAAGTGGAATCAAAATCTTGATTCAGCGGAAAATGTAGTGTTAAAAATGTGGAACAGAGACTATAATAATATTGTAGTCTTAAAATGTATTATATTTTTAACTCTACATTTTCAAAATGTTCCGACTGTTTGTTTTGCGGTCAACAAAGTTATAGATTCCACTCTAAAATAAAACTTAATTTAAAAATCTTTCGGACTCACTATACAGCACCATACGCTATCCTAAACATAGGCCCGTATTTATAATCAGCTCTCAAGAGTGACAGCGAGTTTGAGTTTGATTCAGAAATGTAATTTCAGTACAAAACGGCCTGTCGAATCCACACTTAATATTGCTCTCAAACTTAAGATCGCTTTATAAATACGAGCCATAATATGCTTTGACCTCGATCACTGGTGGTTGTGGTGTAAAAGAAGCGCTCCGTGAAATGACCAAACCGCCCTCTGCCGCTAAAACGCAAATTGCAAGAGATCACCTCACCGCACAAGGTCTTTTGTTATGTTGCCAGAGCTTAACTGTATTTTTGTTTTTAGGTAGGTAGGTATATTCAGTGTAAAAAAATCTTGCCTTTGAGAGCATGAATATACCTATACCTTTTTTTGCGGGTAGACAAGAAAGAGACAACAGCAAGTTTTTGAGCTCTTGTTCTTTTAATTAAAATAAATTAGTAAACATAATTTTTATGTTTTAAAACTTACCAAGTTTACAAGTTGACTTTGTCACCACACAATTTGACCAATTTGTCACGCCCTTGCAAGCATCTACACTACTTTTTTCACCCATCATCATCATCACAATGGACAACACTGCACAGCTGGCAAAAAGCATGGAAGAACTTGCTGCATGGATGGACTCTCGAATGTCCGAGTTCGAGAAGAATCAACAGGCAGCCGCTTCTGCAGGTACGCCGACTGTGAAAGTCCTCTCTGCTGACTATCTCAGTTTCAAATCCATTGTCCTGACCACCCTGGCAATGTTGAAGACGCAACTGGAACTGTTGGTAAATGGATTGGACCGTCTGGAGACTCACTCCCGAAGAAAAGTCCTTCTTTTTCATGGGGTCCCTGAAGCTGAGACTGAAGATGTGCCTCAAAAGATAAACAACATATTACGCGACCAAATGAAGATGACTTCTGTGAGCGCTGATTCTTTTGAAGTTTGCCATCGTTTGGGCGTTAAACGGGATAAAAACCGCCCCATTCTGGTCCGTTTTGCCACAGCCACGCAACGTTCAGCCGTATGGAATGCCAAAACCAGTTTGAAGGGGTCCAAAATGTCCATCTCTGAGTTCCTCACAAAGCCGCGCCAGGAGACTTTTTCTGCGGCTAGAGACCATTTTGGCATGAAGAACTGCTGGTCGTCGGACGGCGTGATAGTGGTTTTGCTGCCGGATAAGACTCGCAAAAAGCTGGTTACGATGTCGGAACTACAGGGACTGATCAAGCAGTATCCAGTCAAACACACTGCGTCGAAGAAAACTGGAAAGTAACATCTCGTCTTCATATTTATTGTTGTTTTTCACAAACTGTTTCTGCTGCAATCACTCCAATTTGAGTCTTATGTACTGTGATTTATATTTGTCCATCCATATTATTCGTTTCTAGACTCTGTATTGTGAGAAATTCAGGGTAGAATACTTATTTTGATTTATTTTTGCAACCACTCAACTCATTCTTCGACTGTCAATATTATGTCAATGTCATTATGACATTACATTTTATATAGGCTGCGTTCAGATTTTTCTTTTATGTTTCATCTCTTTCACGCCTACACAAATGTATTGTCTGACTCTGTCTGACTATATCTGTCAGTTTAGCTAATTTTTTTTTTTCTACTGAACGCATTTTATTGTTACTTGGCTGCTTTTAACGTTTCGTTTCATACAGAATGAGGATGTTAATATTTTAAGAATAAGGTTTTTAATTATTTTTTTTTATACTTGGGTGTGATTTTGTAACTCGGTCAGTCAACTTGTAGCTGGTAAATGTTATATGCAAAAGGTATTTATTAATTATTTATTTATTTCGTAGTATTTTGAACATAGGTATATTTTTAATATTTTACTATTTACCTTATTTTATTTAGTAAGTATTTTTTACTTTATACGTATTTATGTTAGATATTGATAATGAATATTTCTCTTGCTCATCTTCTGATGACGATTATCTTAGTATCCATAGTGATAGTTCATCTGTTTCTGATTCTGAACCGTTGCACCAAAAACTTGCTTCTGTTTTTCATCGTAGCTCGAAATTCCTATCCCTAGTGTACATCAACGCACAGAGCGTATCGGCTCATTACAACGATCTTCTCACATCTTTTAGTAACACTGTAGTCGATGCAATTTTAATTTCTGAAACATGGCTTAAGCCTTCTCTTCCCTCTACCTCTTTCGGTCTGCCAGGTTTTCGGCTATTTCGTAACGATCGTGTTGGCGCGGGGTGCGGCGGGGTAGGCATCTACCTTCGTGGTGACATTCCGGCCACATTAATTAGTAATTCTCCCCCTCGTTATACTGGTTCTCTTGAATATCTTTTTCTGGAAATCACCCTGAACCACAAAAAAGTTCTACTTGGTATCTTATACAGTCCAGATGATAGTGTATCATATTTTTCTACGTTAGAGTCCATACTGGAACCGTTTGGTACACTGTATGAACATATAATTATTATGGGTGACCTAAATACTTGTCTCCTGAAGAATGATCCCAGGTCTAAAAAACTCTTGTCTGTAACTTCTTCTCTTAATTTACATATTCTCCCCCTTTCGGAAACTCATCATGTTCCAAATCGCAGACCCTCATTGCTTGACGTAATGATAGTTTCCAAACTGGACTCTGTCGTCGCGCACGGGCAAATGGGGGCTCCTTTCTCTTATCACGATTTATTATATCTTACTTACAAAGTACGTCCCCCTAAAATCAAAAGTAAAGTCATTTTTCAACGAAATTATCGTAATATGGACCTGGAACGCTTGAGAGAAGATGCTGAGAGCATTGATTGGTCACCAGTATTGACAGCTGATGGCATCGATGCCAAAGTAGCTGCCTTTAACCTTATCCTGACTAATTTGTTTGACAACCATGCACCGGTTAGACCAGTCCGTGTAAAGCATGCTCCTGCTCCCTGGTTGACTCCCACTATTAGGAGGGTTATGGCAAAAAGGGACAAAGCTAAGAGTAAACTGAAGAAAGATGCCTCTGACGCTAATATAGCTGCTTATAAAAAACTACGTAACATCTGCAACAGAATGTGTAGGGATGCAAAACGTCGCTACATTCACTCTAAATTACAAAATCTTTCACAGGCTCTGACCTGGCGATTCTTAAAGTCTATAGGTGTGGGCAAGGCCATGGAAACCACTAATGGTGCCATGGATCTTAATGCTCTCAACAAACACTTTTCTACCCCACCAGTGGTACTGGACAGTTTTACTAAAACCTCCACGCTTTCCTATCTTTCCAACCTTGACCCACCTGACTGCAATAAATTTTTCTTTAAACCGGCCACTGAGGACAATATTAAGAATTGTATCCTTTCTATCTCCACAAAGGCAGTGGGTAGTGATGACTTAAGTCTAGACATGATCCTTCCTATATTGGGTAGCATTACGCCTATCATCTCGCACATCATTAATTTTTCCTTGATGGCTAATGTCTTTCCCACTATCTGGAAAAAGGCCTTTGTTATCCCTCTTCCCAAAACCACTAACCCAAATTCCCTTGCTCAGTTTCGCCCTATTTCTATCCTTCCTGTACTTTCGAAAGTTCTCGAAAGTGTTGTTCACAAACAACTCTATTCCTTTCTTACATCCAACAACCTCCTCTGTTCCTTCCAATCCGGCTTCCGTCCCTCTCATAGCACCGTTAGTGCGTTGCTGAATGTCACGGAGGATATTCGCTTTGCGATGGATAACACTAAGATGACTGTTATGACTCTGCTTGACTTCAGTAACGCATTTAATTCGGTTGACTTTGACATTCTCCTTGGTTCCCTGCACTCTCTTAATATTGCTCCATCTGTGGTCGAATGGTTTCGGTCTTATCTTCAAGGCCGCCAGCAGTGTGTGAAAACAGACGATTTAAAATCGGACTGGTCGGATCTCACTGCTGGTGTTCCACAAGGCGGCATTCTCTCTCCATTGCTTTTTTCTATTTTCATAAATAATATTTCTCGTGTAATTTCTTCTCCCTTCCATCTGTATGCAGATGATTTACAAATATACAGGCATTTTTCTGTATCTGAATTTTCCGAAGCGGTTGATGCGATTAATTCAGATCTCTTGGCAATTCAGACATGGGCAAAAAATTTTGGTTTGTTGGTAAATCCCAATAAATCTCAAGCAATGATCATTGGTAGTAATAGACTGATAGGTAGGCTTAAAGATGTTATTGCTCACCACAAAATATACTACAATGGAATTTGCATCCCTTATACGGATAAGGCGAAAAATCTCGGGGTCATTTTTGATAATAATTTATCTTGGTCAGCACAGGTTAGCGAGGTGAGCAGGCGGATGCACTATTCTTTTCATTCTCTCAAGCGGCTCCAGACCTTCCTACCCTTTCAAACTAAAATCATGCTTGCTCAAGCTCTTCTCCTTCCCATTCTTGATTATGCCGATGTGTGTTACTTGGATGTGACAGAGGAGCTTTTAAATAAACTTGAGCGCCTACAAAATCTTGCTATTCGGTTTATTTTCGGACTTCGCAAATATGATCACATTTCTGAATTTCGCGCTCAGTTAAAATGGCTCCCAATCCGCCTTCGTCGTGATGTGCACATCCTGTCTGTCCTCTACAAAATCCTCCATGATCCGTCCACTCCTGAGTATCTCCGCTCCCGTTTCAAATTCCTACCTCCTGACCCCCGGCCTAGGCGCGCATGTATCACCAAGGTACTTGAGTGTCCTAGCGCTAATACTAACTTCTTTTCCAATTCCTTTACTGTTCGAGCTACACAACTTTGGAACAAGCTTCCACAGACAGTTCAAGGCTGTCAAACTATTTCTACTTTTAAGAAAAGAGTGAAAGAACACTTCCTATCGCAACTTCAGTCTTAAAGTATGTATGTATTTATGTATGTATTTGTATGTGTATATGTTTATAATATAATATTTGGTATTTACTTATGTATATTTATATTATTAGTGTTTACATATTTTGTGTAACATTTTTTTATTTTTTTATTGCGTGTACTGTACAGTCTTGTCCCCGTGTGTATCCATTTCGTATTCAGTTTTATAGGTTGGCTGGAAGAGATCTCTTTATAGAGATAAGCTCACCTTTGTGAACTAGATTTAAGTTTATAATTTATTTAAAATGTTGTGTGCACAATAAAGAATATATATATATACCTATCTACGAAACTGACAAACATAAGACGAAATATGAAAGTACAAAAATAAACGTACAAAGTGGTGCTAGTTGCTTGAGTATTTGTAGGTACTAGATGCCAATTTTGTAACTAGGTTAGTTTATTGAAGTGATTTGTTTAGTTTCATAGTTGCTTAATGCTGCGGATAAGATAAGATGCACCTATGTCAGAATCAATTAAAACATACGACTCAGCGTGCCCTCTAAAGCACGGAATCTTTTTCTTACAGACAATCTGGTGACAAAGCTTGCACTGTCCTAACCAAACTAGGTAAAATATAAAAAATACAATTTTTACTCCCCTATTCGGATTGGTAGGCAATTGGCTCAAACCGCTAATACACGGAGACAGTCGAACACTTTCGGATATTTAAAGATACATTTAACACAAAAATCTCAACTGAACCTGGCAACACCGCCAGTTATGTCTCCGCTTATTGGATGGAGGTGGTTATGCAAAAACACGCCAAGTTGAATTTGAGCTCCATATTGTCCCACTGTGGATATAAAGACGAAAGGTGAGCTGGCGAATTTGTTATAGTACTGAGTTCAAGTGTAGATGTTTTCGGAAAAGGTCGTGTGTGTCTAGGGAGTTGTTTTTGGAGATTTTGGGTTGTTTTTATCTTTTACGAAATTAAACAAGCTTGCTTTTTGGTAAACAAAAATGTTCTTGGGTATTTTTACTTATCTCGTATTAATTCCGAATAATTGCAGCTACGTTAACAAAAAAATATATAAAAGAAACAGGTTTTAGAAAAACAAATCTTAGTCAAGTAATTTTCTCATATAAAATTCATTAAAAAAAAAACAACAGAAAACTCATTAAATGAACAGCTATAAAATAACTTCTTTTTGCATTTTCTATCTAGGTAGGTACATATCTAAATACTTGTAGGTACGAGTACTTAAATTTTCTTAAATTAATGAAAGTGAAATTTACAACTTTAAAGTTCAGAAAACGTGTTTAATCAAAATCATTACCTCGCACATAACTCGTTTAAGAACATGCATCTTCAAAGAGCTCCATGAAAATTGAATCGCGTAACACCACCAAACTTGCCTTTGAAGCCAAATTTTCCTCAAAGGGGTATTATAAAGGGAGACGCTTTATGTCAACAATTTTCAAATTTCCCCATAATGTGCTCGTAATTTTTCTTAGCAATTTTATTGTTTAGGAAATTCCAAGGGTTTTACGTGTGGTATTGTGGGTAGGGTTATAAAATATTATATAGTGCTTATAAAATAGGACGCTGGATTTTATTTTACTTAGGGCAATCAATCTAAGTGCTATAATATCGAGATTATGTAAATGAAAATTATAAAATAGGCTGAAAACAATGAATCATTTAAGCAAACTTTAAGGCTCGTATTTATAAAGCGATCTCAAGATTGAGAGCAATATTGACTGCGGATTTGACAGGTAATTTTGTACTGGAATGACATTTCTGATACGAACTCAAACTCACTGTCACTCTTGAGAGCTGATTATAATTACGGGCCTAAGTGCTATAATATCGAGATTATGTAAATGAAAATTATAAAATAGGCCGGAAACAATGACTTATTTAAGCAAACTTTACTCTATCAGTACACAGTGTAACGTGAGTGTAACCTAGCCCCAAAACTTTTATTTTATAACTAATTTTATTAACCTCAGGGTTCATTGTGCATGTGTCCAAGTCTTAAAATTCAGAAATTGCTGACAATAACTTGTATAGTACCATTAGGCTGTCGAAAGTACCTTGTACTTCAGTCTCTGGAGTCTTGAGGACACTCCAAATTTGTGTACCTTGCGTTTCATTGACGGTCTCGATCTTTTCACGAGGTTCTCGCCCTAAGAATATCGAGTGAAAAAGAAAATTGCGATTAGGTAGTACCACTTTGAAAAGATGACCTAAAATTGTATAAATATATTTTTTACAATTTCTTCCATGCTGTACTCGGGGCAATAGAAAAACAAAACTTAATATCCCAGCTGCCCTTCCTCCCAGGCATGCTGTAGAAATCTGCGAAATGAATTCAAGGTTTACAGTGTAATTTAGGCGATGGGCTGACAACCGATACATTACATAACACATAATTTAAAATTACCTTCCATATATCAGACGTGACGAAAACGCTGATAAAGTCGTGACATAGCAAAATCTGCTCCGTAATTTTATAACTTCACTTCATCATCTAAAATCCAATTCAAATTAAATACAAGTATTTCCACTTAAGTACTTAGCGTGACTTGCATCGTTTAAAATGTTTAATGAGTTTTCTTGTTTTGAAATTGTTGCATTATTCGTGAATGAAAAAAAAAACTTTGGCCTCCATTGAACGCTTACCTTATAACCCAAGGTATCCTTTATTCTGACGAAGCAATGAATTACAATTTTAACACCCCACATAGTAAAACCACTGTAAAATATTTTATTCATTTTGGCGCCAGAAACCTGTCACACCAAACAAATGCTCAAGAATTATGCATAAACTTGTTTGGTCACGAATTTTCATGACTTTGTTTCATGACTTCATATTAACGATAAGGAAGTTTCAAAATCAGCCGGCTGTTTCCTGACCAAAGTTATAACCAGGTAACTTAACTGCTACTGTGTTAAAATTAATTATAATAATTAATGGTTTATGAGCGAAAAATATCAGGTTATTTTATTAATAGGGTGTTTATTCGGTAAACTTAAGTTTTAGAGATTATTAAGTAATTCAATTTATGTTCTTTTTAATAAGAAACTCGAACGAATATTTGATACCAATACGGTTTTTTTTATTATCATAAAATTTTAAGCCTTCCAATCGATTTCCGGCTATATAAGCATTGATAGATAGTATTCTGTGCATTCATCTTATTTGTTTTTCATAATTTTCTATTGTACCTCCGGAATAGAATTTATGTCATACGACAAAACTAATCTATTATTATCAACTCCCTATGAGCAAAAAACAAACCAGATTTTCCTTTAAAGTCTGCAGAGGACAGAGTGATTATGAAAATGTTTGCGAAACACAAAACTGCATTTAATTTGAAAACTCATGCATTAAACATTGTGTAAAAAACTTGGGGTACTTTTTATTTTTTCTAAATACGGCGCAAGTCCACTAACAAAGTTTAATATGAAAAGCATAGTGAAAGCTATCCCTATGGATATGAAAAATATTTTGGCTTCCCAATACAAATTCTCCAATTCAATTGATCATTTTGCATTCATGGGAAAGCCAATATTTTTGAAAATTCCCAGTCTTATTTTTTGTGAAAATTATTTAGTTTTGTGGTAGCAGAGTTACAGGGTTTGTTTTGTTAGATTTTGTAACAAAATAAGCCCTGTAACTCTGCTTACTGTCAAAATACTTATATCCCAATATTCCCTTGTTTCAATCACATCTCGTTTGATCCTATCTCTTTGACGAGTGGTCGAACTATTAGGTTGATGATCTAACCACTGACCATATGTCGCTCCTCTTAACTCTCTGACTCTGTGACTGCTTTGGTCCACCAGTCTCTCAACTTGTCAAGCCTTGTGCCCGGTCTACATTCATCTTTCACCTTAATTTCGTACATACAACTCTTATAATGTGCTTAAAATTCAAAACACCTAATCACATTTTAATTTTTAACCTCATGCATAAACCATTTTAAACAAATTAATAAAAATAAACTTTTAAGTTTATATTTTCGTGTTCACTGTTATTTAGGCTTGGCGGTGTAAATTTTTAACGACCAATTCAAAATAACCGCTTGGGAAAATTACTAGTTACTGTGATTATAACGGTTTCCGTGAAGTGTATTTTTAACGACATGAATAAAATTTTATGGTACAGTATTACAAATAATTACACTGGGACAAATAATATTTTGTTTTGTGCATTTTCCGGAACTCTTTTGTGACGTTATAAAAATACGCTTTTACTTATTTATTTTTTCTGTCGAGTGGGTTGTTACATCCAGCTACGATCTGATGAACCCTGTCTGGTGTCAAAGTTTTAAACTATCTAAAAATATGCTTAAGATGATTTGTGTAACGATCAAACAGAGAAAGATCAAGCAAAAAATGAAAAGCAGCATTGTATGGAACCGCGTCGTTCCATACAAGGATAAGCTGAGACAGTTCCTTTTGGCTATGTAAGCATATTGTATCATCTCATGTTCTAGTTCTAGTTTTTTATGTAATTTTGGCAATAAATTGATTTTTTATTTATTTCTTTATCTACAATTTATCCCAGCCAACTGAGTCTAGTAAATAGACAACCTTAAACAGTCCCTGAACGAAAAAGCCATGTTACTTATGCAATGCAGATAATTCAAAACTTGGATCGTTTATGCTTCCCTCTTAACATTTTGTCTTTGGCATCATAATTCATACAGTTTTATCTTTGTCGTAGAAATTGCTATGACAAATACCAGCGCACTGTTTTGTTAGCTACGATGTTGTCTACGTTCGTAGCATAGTGCTACGCCATGTGCTACGATTTATAAACTGTTTTATATCCATACTAAAACATTTTTAAAATCAGGAATTAAAAAAATGGCTTTCCCATACAATTTGCTTCATTAAGATGATAATTTTGTATGGGAAAGTCAAAAGCTATTTTATTTCCTGAAACAATTTTCTGGTGAAATTTGTAGTTTGCGTTAGGCTGTCGCTTACACCCCGTATATACAAATATTACTAAGTGCTTCAAAAATACATACATTTATTAAATATTTGGAACATTTACCATGTCTCAAAGGTTTTCTTAAGGACACGCATTACGTAACGTTGGTTTATCTTTTGAGCCGTGTTCGCATAAACCAGTTTTATTAAAGCTTATCCATTTAGACTAAAAAAAATAAGGTAACGTTAAACAAAATAAAATATACTTGCAATTCAGATAAATGCCTGATAAAAACTGCATATTTTACGGCCAACACATGATCTTATATGAAGAAGAAAGTCATAAGTCCGCCTAAACGATTCCACAACCTGTGGTAAGTTAGATTATTTGATTGACGGTTTGTTTGGTTTATTCTAGACGTTATCTTGTCTAAACTGTGAATATTAGAATGATAAATGTTAAATTTTCCCATTAAAACCAATGAAAGTAAACTCACAAAAAAAAGACATGTAAAAACATAAATCAAACCAAAAGTAAATAAACAATAATTGCTTTCGCGTGATAAACGGACAATCATACACATCTATTGTTTCACATAATTACTTGGTAAACTCTCGAATGTAGGTTACCGGCCTACCGTGCGATGGTGAATGCTGATTGGCTGATAACTGCCTCCATGGTCTTAGCCTTGAGCACTGAGATCAGTTTGTCATGGGTTCGATTCCGACGAGGGGAAAACAATGTTGATATTTGTCAATTTATCACTTTGTGGTGTGGAATTTTCCCCATTTTTGGTTAGAATAATGCAGGGTTGAATCACCTAAGAAATTTCCATGCTTCGGAGGGCACGTTAAGCCGTCGTTTGGTCGCTATCTCTGACAGTGGTCGTTACACAAACCATGTCAGAGGCCTATTAGCTGTGTTATTAGGCGGTCTTAAAACTCTGATACCAGGGTTCATCGGGTCGTACGCCTCGAAAACCAACTCGATAAGATGAAGATTACTTATACATAAGCTCTCGAATGTAGGTTACCGGCCTACCGTGCGATGGTGAATGCTGATAGGCTGATTACTTCAACTTCCAAGCGCGTGATTTAAAACCCCGCTAGTTGCGCACCGTTCGCTTATCATCGTAGATTATGGTTCGTGTAATAATCAGCTTTTAAGAATATGCAAGTGCTTTCCCTGTGAATAGGTTTGGGTTAGAATGTAATTTGCAATTTGTTTCAGAAATCAAATTGTAGCACTTTAAAGGAACGCCTATTAATCGATCTCAGTAAATACGTACAAAACAAAGCAAATTGTAAATCGCTTAAAAACTCCCAGATCACCTTAAAAAATAAAAGTAGGTACTACGTTGTAGGTAGGTAAGTATATCTTTCCCATTTATATTTAGAAAGACTTCTTAACAGCTTCGTAAAATTAATTTAGCGGCGAACTTTTCTCCATTTTGATACAGCCAAAGTTTTCCGCAATGGCTGCTAAATTTATACATTACTCCGGTGTTTGGTTAAACTTTACTCCATCTTGGTATATGTTTATCATTAATAATTATGGCATGTAAAATAATTAATTTGATCGAGTTGAAAGTTTTGATTTTCCATCACCAAACTCTTCCTTAAACAAATTCTTCTTCCATGCTTCCATGCTGGACTGGGAGTGGTAAAGAAACATAGAATGTACTAGCCGCTTCTTCTTCTACGAGGGTTTCAGTGTATTGTAATTTAAATAATTGGCTGACAACCCGTGTGGTGCCGGGTTAGAATAGCATCACCCCATAACTTCCTGTGGGTGTCGTAAAAGGCGACTAAGTGATAAATCCAGGGAATGGGCAGCAGCGTTCCCTGTGAATGGAAAACTTCTGTTGCGCTCACCAACCCGCCTGCCAAGCGTGGTGAGTATGGCATACACCCCCAATTTTGGGGAGGCCTATGTCCAGCAGTGGACTGTTGTGGCTGATGATGAGGCTGGCTACCTAAAAATCGTTCCATGTGTCGTATAAATAATGATAAAACTTTTGAAACACCAAAATTTTCCTTTACCAGGCCGGCCAACACACCGCTCGATCAATGTTTTCCGAGCATCCAGGTACACGGGCCTGAAACTGGGGTAGGTCAATATTTCTTGCAGGTTTATTTACTCTGTATCGATGGAATGTTCTACGATGCTCCGTCGTCGCGTCGATTGATAGAAGCACTCGATTGTAAACTTCTTGGAAGTCATGTAGTGAAGTACTCTATCTTTTTTGGTTTTCTTTTCTTTATTATAAGACATGGCAGTTCTTATTGTTCCAGTATTTTTGCGTGATTAGTTGTTTTTATAATATTTTACGATGCAATGAGCAATGAATCACGTTCTATTTTTGCTTTGACATGACAAATGACAAATGTGTAGACAAAATGTGTAGCTCGAATAGGAAAATAAACCACACAAACTAATTAAAAGCCCTACACTCTCAAAATTCTAGTTTCAACATACAAAATATTACATAAGAACAGAAAACAATGGAATTGTAAAATATTTATAACAAGAGCGCAGGAGCCATACTAATATACTTAGCTTATTTTATTTAACATACATTACTATCATTACACAATTATTTATAGTATAAATTATACCTTCAAAGGAATTAAGCTATTTAACTGACCATTCCTCAGAGATTCAAAATAAAAATATCACGGTTGAAAGCTCCTTTCACCAGCCCGTATAAACCCATACTGAAATATAAAACTCAATAACTTGGAGAAATTTCCCGAGATCCAGTGAGAAATTTCCGAGATTTATTGAAGGGTATCATTTCCAGTGTGATCTCGAGGACAGCTTTCCACATGACCGCTTCAGTGCATCGGAAGGCGCGACAGCTGTAACTATGACTACGTCATTGTTTTATCAACAGTATTGAGTTGAATTTGGAATACTTATCTGTAAAATTAAGGCCCAAATAAAAGGGAATATGCATGATTTTTTATTATTAATTGAAATACTTGTCACCACAACTCAACAAATTGCTTGACCGAAATGGTAATTTCGTATGGGGGACGTATTTTTTTTTCTTAATTTCCTGAAAAAAAAACCTTGTGAGATTTGTTCAGTTTAGTTATCTGAGCAACCCCGATAGCAAATTCATAAATTAGCGGGAAGCTGTCCCTTACACCCTGTATAAAAAAGAAAACTCTGATTAAAGCTCTTGTGTTGGTACAAAATTGTGAATTTAATTTGGTCGGTCGTGTTTTGTTTTGTCTCATTTCAACAGTATCACATAAACCGGAGATAGCTCGGGGGGTCTCAGCGGGACTTAAGTATTTTTGTGAAGCAGATTTTGTCTTATTTCGTGATGAATTTCTTAAATTTATAAAGACCTCGATACGTAAAAGAGGTCACATTTTTATTCTTTTAGAAAATTATACCTACTTAGATAGATGCTTTACATAATATGATATGAAATTTGATACGATCTCTCGATCACCATTTTCAGATAAGACTATTGCTGCTGTATTACATAACTGGTCTTCAACCCATCATCTCGAGTATAATCTGCCGCATACAGACGGACAAACAAAACTAGGATGACATGACAAAAGGAACCCAATAGTCGACTCAAGGAACCCTAAAACGTACACTTGCAAACAAAAGTACACTCAAAGATTTTCTATTTATACAAGTAAAGTGCACGAATAAGAAATAGCTTCTTAGTAACGAAGTTTTCAATGAATTCTCGAAATCCGAGCAGAATTTTCTAAGCTTCTTAAAGTCTGGACTAAACCAATAGTTAAACTTTAACTCACTTGGTCTGAACCCCTTTTAGCAAAGTGTTAGCTCTAGTGCTTAGCAGTTAGTCAATTCGTTCCAGCTAAGCTATGTCCTCTACTTGTGTTTCTACAGGTTAGTAAAATAACTGTAAAGTGTTAGCTAGAGCTGAATGGTGAAAGCAGTTCAAAGCATTATTTTCTTGTGATGTGCTTTTTACAACTAATGATAAAAGGTACGTTTCCACTACTTTGAGTGATTTTACTATAAACTTTGTTAACGAAACTTTTGTAAAACACTTTTTTGATTTTTAATTTGATCATATTATAAATTTATTTATTTTTGTCAATATGGCGAATGCACAGAATACTATCTATCAATGCTTATATAGCCGGAAATCGATTGGAAGGCTTAAAATTTTATGATAATAAAAAAAACCGTATTGGTATTCATCACTGTTATGTTACTTTGTTCATATTTTGGTTGGTAATTGACTGAAACTCCTGATTTCATCATTCCCAAAAGTGAATTCATTCCGTGCTTTGCGCAGTGACTATCTTTGATAGTGATCGTTACATAAACTATGTAATAAGCTCATTATTATAGTCCTCCCAACCGATTTTTGGTGATGGCGGCCAATCTCCCAGAGATCGGCTAATTGCGCGGGACTAGTTTTAAGTGCCCAACCAAAACATTGGCAACATACAAGTGAACTCTGTATTCCTTTAATCTCTTGTTTCGATAGGACAGATTAACTGACATGACCACAGAGTTCGGACAATCAGGTCAAAAACAATTCTTCCCAGCCGTAAATCGAACTCGGGACCTCCGGGTCGTGAGCTCATAGCTCAGACCACTAGACCACGGAGTGGAGACTGTTGTGTGCAATAAAATATACCTATTTTTTCTTTGGCTGTCCTCATTTGCTGTTTATAGTCCCATTCACAAGATGTCCGCGTTCTGCGCAGATCCCTACACAGTTCACGCCGACGTACGATATGACATACACATGACAGAAGTTAGGCGGATAACTCTGACACCGGGTTCATCGGGTCTTAGAACCTGACATTCACGATATAGGAAAGAAGAGATCGCTGAAAAGCGTCCTATTTAAACTCTGTTCGTGACCGTAAAGCGTAATTGCCTACACGTAACTCAGCGCTTTTATCGCTTGAATCGCACGAGCTGGCTAAAAGACCACTTGTATTCAACAAAGCAGAGGGTTTTTCAAGAAACACATTAAATATATCTGTATTGTAATACAAATACAATACAAAATACAATACAAATACAAAATTCTTTATTTAGCTTGAAACACTTTCAAAAATACAGTCGTGGCTGAAGTCTCCTAGTAAGCAATTTCTTGCCTGTGTCAGGAGGCTCCGCTCTTCCGATTACTTACAAGCATAGTGATAAAGACTAAGATAATGCAAGGTGAAATACTAAAACTAATTTAATATTGTGTGTGCATGTGTGTGTGTGTGTGTGTGTGTGTGTGTGTGTGTGTGTGTGTGTGTGTGTGTGTTGATTCAGTTGTTGTATTATGCTATTTTTTGTAATATTGTTTCCGTCTCCTCGTAGGTTTTAGGTAGTAGCCATTCAATCAAAACTTTTTTACATTCATGATAATGCTTAGTGTATAACTCAAGATTTTTATTAATCTTATTGTATAAATACGCCGAACGATTATTATATTGCATGCTAGCCAGGACTGTATTAGCACGCGGAACTTGGACTACAATATCTTTTCGTCTTTTTTTCAAAATATCTGGGTCGAATGTTAATGTTTTATGTTTTTTTAAGATGATATTTACAATATATAATTTCCTTACTGAGAGTAGCTTGCACGTAGTATATAGCTTATCTGTAGGAAACCTTTGTTTTTTAAAGTACATGACTTTTAAGAGAGCACATTGTGCTCGCTCTAGGTCAAGGAATCGTGTTTTGGCTGCACCACCCCAGACTGTAATACAGTATATCAAAATGGACTGGACTAGGGAAACATATATACTGTTAAGTAGTTTTTTTGTAGAATCAGGTTCTTCCGTGTTTTCTGGGACAACATGTCTCAGGGTTTTGAACATCCAAATCATTTTCCTAACGCGACGCGTAATGAATGTTCGTATCTTCTTTTGAGGATAAGATAAACCAGATCGTACCAAAAATTGCAATAACTACAATACGTAATGTAGAAGAAATAATAATAAATTTAAAATAGGGCTAAATAACATACGTGGTAGTGGTACTGTAGCATTTAATTTAAAACGGGTTAGCGATGCAACTTAATTATACAAATAAATTCATGACTTACCATCCATTAACCTATGTGCACCTACGTACGAATGTTAAGTATGTGCTAGTTTCAAACACATAGGCTCGTATTTATAAAGCCATCTCAAGATTGAGAGCAATATTGAGTGCGGATTTGACAGGTCATTTTGTATTGGAATGACGTTTCTGATACGAACTCAAACTCGCTGTCACTCTTGAGAGCTGATTATAAATACGGGCCATAGGCATTATAAATCATTACGAATATATTATCCGGCCCTTCCCACGTTAATGAAACAAATTAAACGAACCTTAGGGTATTTGAGCGATCAGGCAAATTAGGAGTTAACGTGGAGCAGTTGTGGGGTTAAATGAGACCCTGAAATGAATCCCAGCGAAAAATATGCAAATTCCCTTCTGGGCCACAGACCATGAAACTTGTTGATACTATGTTTGGTTCCAATTTATTTGATTCATACTTATATATTTAAGGTTCTCTCTTTTTTAATTTATTTTCTCTTCATTACCTTTGTTATGGCTAAAAACAAATTCAATTAATTTTGGCCTAATTGTTTTTATTCAAATTTTGATTCAATAACATCATATTTTTGACCTTTTATCCTAGCTGGGAGAAAGTTTTTTAACTATCCAAGTTTTAACTTCTTTTTTAGAAATTCAATAAACATTACATTTTCATACCGAAGATTTTTTCGACAATGACCCTTATGTTTCTGTACAAAATCAACAAGTAGGTTATTCAAGTGGAAACTCCCTCTAGAAGGTGCCTGTTTATTGTGTGAATAACTTTTATCGCTTTTATTACAATATGTCAACTGCTTTGCAGTCATTTCAATTATCCATTTAATTTCCTAGCTTTATTCCTGCCATCCTTTCAAATTAATTTGTAAGAATCCTTATGAATTTTTGTATTCATGAATAT
Organism: Scrobipalpa atriplicella; assembly: GCA_029255725.1. Lineage (NCBI taxonomy): Eukaryota > Metazoa > Arthropoda > Insecta > Lepidoptera > Gelechiidae > Scrobipalpa > Scrobipalpa atriplicella. The sequence goes on along the minus strand of JARACY010003627.1, from coordinate 751 downwards.
TTTTCTTGCAAAGTCTTTCTGTTTCCTAGTCAGTGAAATACCCCAGCTCTTCTCGTTACCATGTTTTACCGCCCTCGTAAACTCAGATATAATTGCTTTTAGCGCCAAAATACAGAAAAGGTTAAGAAGCTTTATTGTAAGCGATATGGAGTCATTACATTAAAAATTAATTAAAAAAATATTGCTATTATTTCTGGTAATAATATTTTTGCGTAGAACTTGATACTTATTGAAATTTACCGTTAACTTATTTACATTTAATTTAAAAAGCTTTAATTTTCTCTACGGGACGTAGGTTCTCTTTTAATGATGGGGGCTTTAATAAACGTAGAATCTACCATCCGATTCTTTATTTATAATTTATTTTATTTTATTTTCTTAGGAAGATTTACAGGAAAATGTATATAATATAGAAATAAGATAGATATTCCAATGATATTAACAAATCTTTATTATTCGGGCATTCATACTGTTTCGGTCAGTCGTTTTGTCTGTAAGGAGCAGTTTATGTGTGCCATCAATGATAAAATCAGATTAGTGAACACAAATACGCCAAAAATATTCCTGTTACCATCATGGCAACATCACAATCACGCTACCCACATCAAGCTAAGAAGATCCCCGACATTAGAGCATAATCACAGAATTACATTACGTCTGAAAACCTCCGCAATTCACGCCAAAATTACCCCGCTTATTCAGCTATAGATCTAGAGCCAGTGTAGGAGTAAGTCATTGAATAAACAAAATA
>JARACY010003626.1:0-31888 GCA_029255725.1 Scrobipalpa atriplicella | reverse complement strand
AAGCCCCGTAGGCAATCATCAAGCCACTAAGGCGATCATCAAGCCACTTAGGCGATCATCAAGCCACTTAGGCGTCATCAAGCCACTTAGGCGATCATCAAGCCACTTAGGCGATCATCAAGCCACTTAGGCGATCATCAAGCCACTAAGGCAATCATCAAGCCGCTTAGGCGTTCATCAAGCCACTTAGGCGATCATCAAGCCACTTAGGCGATCATCAAGCCACTTAGGCGATCATCAAGCACTTAGGCGATCATCAAGCCACTAAGGCAATCATCAAGCCGCTTAGGCGATCATCAAGCCATTTAGGCGATCATCGAGCCACTTAGGCGATCATCAAGCCACTTAGGCGATCATCTCGGCTGTTAAGTTATGTCAGGTTGTTGGGTAGGTGATGTTGGTTAAGTCAGTTTGTGTTAGTTAAGGTTAGCGTCTGAGTCATAATGCTCGTCATGTCTTAAGTGCATGGGCTTTGAAATTCAACGCAATATAGGCCGCTTAAGGCAAGCGTTACTGAGAAGGGATCTTCTTCCTTCTTCCTCTTCTTGTAGTGCCATGTCTCACCCACACGCACACGGATGTCGGCGCGGCGACCACCCTTCACATTTCTCTCTGCGTGCAGTCAACGGATGTCGGCGCAGCGACCACCCCGTTGCATCTCTCTTTGTGTGCTGTCAAACTTCTTAAGTCTGCAAAATACTTAAGGCAACCAAAACAAACAATTTCCATTAGTGTAACAGTCAATCATCAAAGATCATCAAGTATTGCCAATCTGCTCAAGTTTGAATACAACTCAAGGCAACCAAAAGAACAGTGTAAATTATTGCAACAACAACATTATTAAGTGTTCAATTAACTCTGTATGGGTCATTGATTACTAGACTGACTCCGTGCACTTTATCAATGAGCTAGCACTCATCGATCATTGTATCAAAACAACAATCACCTCATCGCTTGGACTAGACCAGCATACGTTGTTTGGTATTTTGGGATTGTTACCACAATTGTTATTCTCACTTGATAACCAACCGACCAGTGGTTATGCGGTTTGGGTTTATCTCATAACCATAACCAGAACTCAGTAATTTATTGCAAACAAGCCTCATAATTTACTTTTAACTGAAAAGTATTCTCTTAAAATTTGTATTGAACATTCTCTCTTAACTTGGCAAGTTTTAATAAAATTGTATGAATCATACTGCAATGCTATATAAATCATTTTTTCATAACATACTAGCACAAGTCAAGGTGCTTACTAAAGCAAAGAACAATTATATATCCCATTTACATAATTTGTAAAAACAATTGGTAAATTTCAATCAATTTGAAATCGTGCAATTAAAACATTCAACCATATTGAACTACTTGGTTTGTGACTTGACACCACTATCCAAACTGAGAATATTCCAGTGGGACATGCTGAATCCCATTTCTCTTATACATGCGTGAATAAGTACACTTCGGTACTATAAGTGAGCATAAGTACAATTTATGCCAGAAAACAAAACACATTGCTCTATTTAATCCATTTTCTTGTCTCACATTTAATCTTGAAATACAGTGTATGTCTATGAGATAATGAAACAAACTCAACTGTGAAGTTGTGTCGGTATACCAGCTATGCTAATGTATTGTAAATGTGGTGTAACTGTTTGTTGAATTTGAATTTGATTTTTCTTAATGGAACTTGCAATAGCTTCCAGCCATATAAAGTCACTTTGTCATTAATTTGCAAAACATAACTCTTTTCAATAATAACCCCAAGTTATTTGCATTTATATAAAAGGATGATTTATATAGCATTGCAGTATGATTCATACAATTTTATTAAAACTTGCCAAGTTAAGAGAGAATGTTCAATACAAATTTTAAGAGAATACTTTTCAGTTAAAAGTAAAATTATGAGGCTTGTTTGCAATAAATTACTGAGTTCTGGTTATGGTTATGAGATAAACCCAAATTCAAATTCAACAAACAGTTACACACATTTACAATACATTAGCATAGCTGGTATACCGACACAACTTCACAGTTGAGTTTGTTTCATTTATCTCATAGACATACACTGTATTTCAAGATTAAATGTGAGACAAGAAAATGGATTAAATAGAGCAATGTGTTTTGTTTTCTGGCATAAATTGTACTTATGCTCACTTATAGTACCGAAGTGTACTTATTCACAGCATGTATAAGAGAAATGGGATTCAGCATGTCCCACTGGAATATTCTCAGTTTGGATAGTGGTGTCAAGTCACAAACCAAGTAGTTCAATATGGTTGAATGTTTTAATTGCACGATTTCAAATTGATTGAATTTACCAATTGTTTTTTACAAATTATGTAAATGGGATATATAATTGTTCTTTGCTTTAGTAAGCACCTTGACTTGTGCTAGTATGTTATGAAAAATGATTTATATAGCATTGCAGTATGATTCATACAATTTTATTAAAACTTGCCAAGTTAAGAGAGAATGTTCAATACAAATTTTAAGAGAATACTTTTCAGTTAAAAGTAAATTATGAGGCTTGTTTGCAATAAATTACTGAGTTCTGGTTATGGTTATGAGATAAACCCAAACCGCATAACCACTGGTCGGTTGGTTATCAAGTGAGAATAACAATTGTGGTAACAATCCCAAAATACCAAACAACGTATGCTGGTCTAGTCCAAGCGATGAGGTGATTGTTGTTTTGATACAATGATCGATGAGTGCTAGCTCATTGATAAAGTGCACGGAGTCAGTCTAGTATCCAATGACCCATACAGAGTTAATTGAACACTTAATAATGTTGTTGTTGCAATAATTTACACTGTTCTTTTGGTTGGCCCCCTTGAGTTGTAATCAAACTTGAGCAGATTGGCAATACTTGATGATCTTTGATGATTGACTGTTACACTAATGGAAATTGTTTGTTTTGGTTGCCTTAAGTATTTTTGCAGACTTAAGAAGTTTGACAGCACACAAAGAGAGATGCAACGGGGTGGTCGCTGCGCCGACATCCGTTGACTGCACGCAGAGAGAAATGTGAAGGGTGGTCGCCGCGCCGACATCCGTGTGCGTGTGGGTGAGACATGGCACTACAAGAAGAGGAAGAAGGAAGAAGATCCCTTCTCAGTAACGCTTGCCTTAAGCGGCCTATATTGCGTTGAATTTCAAAGCCCATGCACTTAAGACATGACGAGCATTATGACTCAGACGCTAACCTTAACTAACACAAACTGACTTAACCAACATCACCTACCCAACAACCTGACATAACTTAACAGCCGAGATGATCGCCTAAGTGGCTTGATGATCGCCTAAGTGGCTCGATGATCGCCTAAATGGCTTGATGATCGCCTAAGCGGCTTGATGATTGCCTTAGTGGCTTGATGATCGCCTAAGTGGCTTGATGATCGCCTAAGTGGCTTGATGATCGCCTAAGTGGCTTGATGATCGCCTAAGTGGCTTGATGAACGCCTAAGCGGCTTGATGATTGCCTTAGTGGCTTGATGATCGCCTAAGTGGCTTGATGATCGCCTAAGTGGCTTGATGATCGCCTAAGTGGCTTGATGATCGCCTAAGTGGCTTGATGATCGCCTAAGTGGCTTGATGATCGCCTTAGTGGCTTGATGATTGCCTACGGGGCTTGATGATTGCCTAAAGGGCTTGATGTTTGCCTAAGGGGCTTGATGATAAACATGATTGGCCATGAAGCCTTTGATTTCAAAAATCCTTTAACCACACGCTTGCCTTAAGCGGCTGTAAGGCGTTACGAATCAGCAGCAGAGCTGGCGTGCCAAGCTGAGTACGGCGGAGCTGGCGTGCCAAGCTGAGGACGGCGGCGCTGACGTGCCAAGCTGAGGACGGCGGTGCCGACGTGCGAAGCTGAGAAGAGTATCCTTCGGGGACCGAAGGATTGCAGGATGGCCGAACTGTTAGATGAAGAAATCGATTGTCGTGATACATCACTATCTGTCAGGCGAGAGTAGCACGTCACTACTCGCGTTTGACAGTTGTCTGTGAAGAAGTAGTATCGACCGCGTATCGAACGATGTTTTGTAAATTACCAAGAGCTTATATTTCTGTTTGATTATAATAATTCCATATGTTAAAATATTGTTTTAATATCACCTAAGTTGATAAACTCAAAACCTCTTATTGATACAACCTTTCTATCTGTTTTCATTCATGCGGCGCCTAGAAAACCCAGATTAGAAAATTTAATACTGAATTTCATGCCCTATATTTTGTTCAATTTTGTTTTTTAATGTCTTTCCAACGTTTGGTTTAATTTTCTTATGTAATTTAACCTGATATTTCAACACACGCACTCGTGATTTGATTTCCTACAAATATAAACAGCCATATGCGCCATTATCAAAACATCCTCATACCAAGGAAGGCTTATACAATATCCTTCAACATCTTACATCAAGACCACTTTAGACTTCACCAGTTCATTCCTGATGGTTCTTCAGACTTCAGCGAACGTCTCGAGTGGTATATCAATTCTTGCATGATGATGTGAGCAATTCACTTGAATGAGATCTGTTGAGTGGGATCTTTCAATTTGCAAATTGGCTTACGCGCAAATTCTTCCAATGAAATGGGTTGAGGGAGACCAAAGTGAATCCTTGTTTTCTTGTTGTTATTGACAAAGAATTGAAGTTTACAATAGTTTGGGTGTAGACGGCAAATTGTTCAAATATACTAAATACTCAAAGGTTGCCTGGAAGAAATTGCTACCCTAGCAATAAGGCCGCCTGTATTGTACTACTGTTATTTTCTGTTTTTTTGTATCTTTAATTATTTTTTGGTGCAATAAAGAATTTTTGTATTGTATTGTATTGTTTTTAAAATGTTCGAATCGAAGGCTTCTTTTGGAAGGAATTCTTAATATAAAAAAAATTACAAATTGAACTACTACGACTTACCGCTATCTGACTGTCTTCTTAGACTGTCCATTCCATACACTTACCAAAGAAATACAGACAGAAATAATCCGCTCAGTTTCCTTGACCTTATTTAACCATAGTTAAAAGGAAGCTGTTAAAATAAATATTCTAACTGTATTCTAACCTAAATATACCTTATTAAAACTAAATAAACACATTCTCAAAGCGTATTATTTAGAACAAAGGACGTTCCGCCACGTCTGACAAGTTTTGAGGGTTTTTACAGATGATTAGATATGTATATTGATTGCTATAGTGACGGGTTGTCAGCCCATCGCCTAAATTGCAATACGCTGAAACCCTCGAATCTCTTAGCTGGTTTTTACAGCATGCCCGGGAGGAGATGCAGCTGGCACATTCTATGTTTTTCTATCGCTCCCAGTCCAGCATGGAAGTAGTAAACTATCTCTTCTATTTCTTAATCAAGAAAGTGACAGGGTCCAATGATTTTAGCCACTGCCTTGCCTATGCCTAAGCCTATTGCCTCTGCCTACTATACACATGGTTTATTATACCGGGTGTAAGGGACAGCGTCCCGCAAACTTATAGGGGTTGCTCAATCAACGAAACTGAACAACTATCACCAGGATTTTTTTTTTCAGGAAATAAAAAAAAATAAAAACCGGTGATAGTTGTTCAGTTTGGTTGTCTGAGCAACCCCTATCAGTTCAGTGGTGTTATACGTACCATAATTATGGTACATGTACCATAATTCAGGTCCTCGTACCCTGTACCCTAGAACTTCATTATGGTACGCAAAAGTACCATAATTTTGCATTTACCATTAATTACCATACAAACATTAGTTTGGCCACACAATTTGTCGTGAAATGTAACAGATATTACGTTTTGATCTTCTTTTTGATGCATACTAGTGATTATATTCTCTTGGATATAGGCCATTGTAAGTTCAACTTATCTTGTATCTTTCTTGTGGTGAGCGTCCGGTAAAATAAAAGGGGTAGAATCAACGTAGAATAGGTACGGAGAAGATTTTTTATGTCAAACTTACGTCCATTTCATTTTTTTTTGACCTATTCTACTGAAAATCAAACCGTACCATAATTTTTGCCGCGGTACCATATTTTTGACAGGCCTGTGTCATAATTTCTGAGTTGGCTTATAACATCCCTGTATCAGTTTGCGGGACGCTGTCCCTTACACCCCGTATTGATAGTCAAATGGTTGCGTGATAACACGCAATTTGATCAGTTTTGTGTATCGGTCAGTGACATAGTTTAGTTTCTTTATTCTTTGGTAATGGTATACGAAGTGGATTTTGGGGATGGATGATAATTCTAATCATAGGGTAGAATACAGGTTATGAGAACAATGAAAATGGCTTCATGTTTTCCAAGTAGCACTGAATTTGGTTTAAGGCTTTAGCTTTCCACTATGCGCGGCAAAAACTAAGCCTATATTACTCTCTCGCCACCAAACTATCTCATACAAAAAAATATACTCCGCTCTGTTGCGAGACAGCGTCGCATTTTATAATATTAAAGTATGGATTTAAATAAAATTCCCTTTCTATTCTTTTCTTTCTAATACACGAAAACATAGTAAAATCAATACAAACTATTATCCAATCAAACTCCATTTACGACCCTACATTCCCATACAACCTAATATTAATATAGAGCCTTAAAATAGGTCGCGCTTATGTAACGGTCATTGACCTCCCCCCTGATCGATCCCGGGACCTCCGTGGCCTACTTACAGACCTCGGAGGTGGAGTGAGGTCTGGATGTAGGCCTCCAAAGCCCCGACCTGCCTCCTCACTGTTGGAACTGGGTTATCTTGGAGGCTAAATCGGGCGTAGGAAGGTAGGAATAGATTGTCGTTTGGGATAATGATTGATATTGGTTATTTCCGTGGCGGCTTATGCTTCGAAAAGTTTTTTACTTTTTTTTCAAAGTTGGCGGCTCTTATGTTCGTTATTTATTTATTACAGTATGTTTTGTAGGTACAATATGTTATGTGGAAATTGATAGCGACTGGCTTTTTAATTATTTGCTTGATAAAGAAACAGGTTTTGAAAGGAACAAATAATGAAGTATGAAAAGGGCAGATAAAGTTTCATGATCTAATTTAATTAATTATCTTTAAGGTTGTCTGGAAGTCAGAGGTAATTCATTTTTTTTAACAGTTTTTTCTCTATTATTGTAAAGGTATTTTCTGTAACATTATATGAATTTAGGATTTGTAAGAAAGAAGACAACTGTTTATAATTTGAATACCACAGAGTATCGATTACTTTAGGTATTTAACTTTGGCTGTGCTTAGGCTTATTTTTGGCACCATTATCATGACAGACAAACTTGACGAAATGGTAAGGGTTCCTTGTTGAGTACGAAACCGTAATAAAATAAGGCTCTCATCTTCTTGGCACATAGGACATCACAACAAAATTCGATTTATGTCCAACTCCAAGCCTACTCCCACGGGCTTTCCATCTTCTAGCCGGATCTACCCACTCTAAAATTATCCCTATTATATCCTGGGACATGGAAAAGATGTTCCTATTTTAAGCACAGCCAGGCAGCCTCTGACGTCAGACGGAACATCGATTTGTCTGCAGCGCCAAGCCTCCTCTCATCTCGCCCCCTCTGGCTGATGCAATTCCACCCTGTGTTGTGAAACCTTAAAATAGTTTTTGATTATCCAATCCATACTATTTATCATGATTTTAACAACAGCTTTATGAAGATTGTGAGGGACAGGGTGGACAGTCCTATTCTTAAACACTGGATGGCTGTTCACCTGTCCTTCAATAATTGCAAGGCCAAAATGCTTAATAGTTATAGGTTACCCTACTAAACTAACATAGATATAAGTTTTTTCACTAACAAAATATGGAATCAAAATGTTTTTAAAGATGTTTTGAATCTGAAATAAAAGATTATTTATTTATTTTTATTTTTAATTGGTCGGCTTATAAATTGGCTGTTTTGCCAAGTTTGATTTGGGGATCTTCAAATTGGATTGTATTTTGAAGTTATGTGTGACGTCGAGTTGTCAGACACCAAAACCGCGCTAGCTTTAATTTTCTATCGATCCCACTGAGACGTGTTGAGCATTGAACTACGTTATTTGGTTTCTGAACCTTAAAAGCAGACAAATAATTTCGAGCTATAAGTGAATGGTCAGATTCTCTAGGGCGATTGAGATTTTTATGCCCCAGGAGGTGCAACCTTTATTATTAAATTGCGTGGGCGTTATGTCATGAAGGAAATTGGAGAGCCGACCCCTTGATTTCTTTTCTCAGCTGTTGTCTGTCGATTTGACTTAAATCCTTTCGTTTTGATTGATAGTATTTTTTAAATTACACAAATACATCACGCTTTTATTCCATACGGAGTACGCAGAGCGTTAACGGTCAATTATTTATATGTATTACTTCAGGGGCAGGCACGTCGCGTTACCGAAATTACAAAACACTAAAACCCACCGGTCTCTTTACTGCATTTTACTGTTGTTTTCAAGGAAAGAGAAGAAGCCTAATTACTCCCAGTCCATCATGTATGAAAGAATTGTATGCTCTACCCTAACCATTCTTTATACAGGCTCTATCTATTTCCACAAATTATTTGCGAACATGTTTGCATTTGCAAAGAGGGGAGGATCGCAGGGGTGAATCTATCATAGAGTTAATAGGGGGAGGGTTATCCACTTAACAAACACGATAAACGGGTTGAAATGCTATTAATGAAGCCTATAAAAGTACTAATAACCTTGACTAAAGGTGCACTGTAAGTCGGTACCATAGAGTTCAATTTTGCAATGAAATGTACAGGATGTTTACCTGTTTTTCGGTGTACAGTTCAGGCTACTGACCTTTTCAAAGCGTTTTTGCCGAACCTCACAAACGGAATCAGACATTAGGTGCCTTTTCGAATAGACTTAAAAAAAAACTGTGTTGATTCTAATAATGCAGTTTTTAGATGAATATTTATTTTTAAACTAGTCCTTTATTTTGAGTATTATATTCTGGTCATTACTTGCACTTTTTATTTACATAAGCATCATAACATACCTAAGCATAACAAAATCATCTTCAATGTTCTCAAATTAAATTCAAATTGCTTTGTAACAGTCGAGAGCAAAAATTTTGCAACAATCTTCTTACCAAGGAAGCGGCTTCCGTATGTGCAATCATTATGAAACACGGCCTCGTTGCTGCGCCTGCGTCGACTAAAGTTTGTTTTTATAGCTGTAAAATTCAATAGTTTCTGTTATTATTTGTTTTTAAGCCTCTTTTACGTTACTGTCCTACATTTTTAATGCGGTTTTAATGTTTTTTATTGTTTCAAGAATAGATTCGAATATTATGCGTTTTTGGTGCGCCTAAAATTATTTTATAATAGACAATGGTGACCTAAATAGAGCTAAGGTAAATTTTCCGAAAATGATTATTACGAAAAAAGCAGAGTATTACCACAGATTACTTATGAGCCGACGATTCTGTGGTATTACATACAATTGAAAACAGTTAATACTTGCCTGTTGCTAACAGTAAACTTATAAGACAAATGAGTTATTGTCTCTCTACTATTATGTTTGCAGCTAGCTCTACTCTACCTGACCTAGACTCCACATAATCCCAGCAGCTTCAGACTTCAATGCCTGCCGGACTCATAATTAAAAATGCAGCTTTCCTAATGAGTTGTCTCTCCGTAGATGTATTCTTAAAATGCCTGTAGAAAGCTTTTTTCAGTCCCATTTCGCGACAGACGTAGGGCAGGGGTGCTTGGGCGGGCGGGGGGAGTGAGGGGGTAGCGACGAGGGGGGCAGACTCCAGCGTCAACGACCGGCACTCCACCGGCTGCAACCGCTCGGGTATATCGTGAGCTCGTAGTACCGCTGCGAGTTTCCCTACTCTTTCCTATCGAATCTCGAACGGTTCTCACTCGCTTCGCGTGACTTCTCTAATCATTGATACACGGATTCGGATAATTGGTTTACAATAGTGACTGTACCGTCGCGTGTGACAAATATTTGTCCGGTGTCATACTGTGAAAGCGTGGAACTGCATTGATCTAAAATAGACGTTTTTATTTATTCTCGAACAATGCGTTAGCGCACACGTTTCCTGGTGTCGTGTTGATTTATGGCCGTGTAATCGCTACCAAAGACTGAAGAATTGGCTTGACAGACGACTCTTAGAAAATTGAGCTCTTCTGTTGAAAGTATGTCAGCCTGAAAGCCTGTGACAGGCGCCGGTTTCTCACTACCAGTTTATAAAAAGATTCCTCAATGAAAATCTAAAAGGCCATGATGGTGAAGCTAAGCCTGGCAATGGTTGTCGGTGTGGCTCCAGCCCTGGTCTCCTGGTGGCGAGGGCAGGGGCCTCAGATGCCGATGCCCCTGGTCCTCAGTCCGTGCTCGGACAAGGCCCCAAGATGGCCGCCCCGTCGGTCTCCGTCGCTGTCTGACTGTCTGGAGAGCAGCAGTGATGAAGAGTCTTCGCATTCCATCGTATGCCATGTCCGGCCGAAGCTTGTGAGTATCTGTAAAGCTTTAGTCCCCTGATATTAAGATCTTACCTGGATATAAGCCCCAAAGTTGGTTGACTTCGTGGCTGTCTGTCTAGGTCTAGCTGAGGGTTAGCAGCGCAGCGATCAGATGAGCCTTAACAGAACAGTAACTTAGCAGTTTTGTTTCTCTGGCTTCGTTTTAGACAAACATCCAAGACGACTGGTTTTTACCTGAGTCTGTGGCGATAACCTCGCCGGTTACTAGACTGAAGAACAGCTGGATAATGTTTCGATTTTGATTAAATGTGCTATAATAGATTATTTTTCGGGATAAACTAAACCATAAAGCAGTATTTTCAGAACCTAAGGAGTAAAAAAATGCTGCTGTAAGTATTTAAGTTTTTATGTTCGTTCTATGGACTTTAACCACTGAATCACTGATAATAAGTTGTAACTTATCGCTGATATATGATATTGCTGTAGCAATATGGTCAAAATTATATATTTTATTTTTTATAAATGTTTTTATAAAAATAAAATAAATTGAGTATTGCGAGACAGGCCCATTTTACGTAGGGGCGGCGAATCACAGATGCGTTTTATCGATTTTAGCAAAAGTTGGCCCGGCATCCGGCACAGCTTTCATTTGACATCATTCTACTACGGAAGCTACTATAACATACGTATTTAAATAAAAAGACGTGACTTTATGTATGTATGTTAGTTTCTGCTTCTTATATTTCGCAAATGATGTTCAGAAGTATGCGTCACCACAGCTGAAATAAACCGCAGTTAGTTGTAGAGTAGACCACATACTTAACCTTTGTTGAGCTCCAGATTCCAAAGTAGACAGGTACGTGAAACTGGAATGTTTTACGAGGATTACGCTTTTGTGTTTTAGCGAATATATTTTGAATAAGTACTTTTGCATAACATCATGCTAAGTTATTTTTTTTTGCTAACCCTCATGAGACAGTCGAACAGGTTGCAAATAATGTCCTCTTCCTTCGCCTCTCTGAAGCCTTATTATCCTAGCGGCGAAAACAGTATTTAATGATCTGCCTACCCCGTATGTATTTATTTAAAAGGGCAGACGAGACACACTAATAGGCTAAGCTTTTTTGCTCGACCGCATACCGCGTGAGTCAGTCCATCAGGATAACTCCAAAAATAACCAGCTCCTCCCTTGGACCGAGTTAAATAATCATTATGGTGGATAGTCCTCGTGATCTTAATGGTTTGTTTGTTGTGTAAAACATGGTAAGGAATTTATTAGGATGCTATTATTAAGAAAAGTTTAACTGAAGAACACACAATTTTTTTCTGCAGTTGGTGTTGCAGGTGCCCATAAGCGATTAAGCCGGGCCATATGCTTGTGTCACCATTATCTTGTCATAGTAGGCTTAGCTAAGTAAATAGAGGATTTTCTAAATAGAGTTATCATCATCATCATCATCTCCCTAACCATAGATAACCTTTTCCCGTATTTCACGGGGTCGGCTACCTAAACTAGGGGATTGAGCGAGGGCACTGGTTTTACACAGAGCGACTGCCATCTGACCTCCGCAACCCAGAAGGGAAATTTTAAATTCGTGGATAACTGTAATTGGCTATTCTAGTTTATAAGATTAGTATATATAACTCATGTTAAATGCTGTTGTTATCCCCAACACTGTAAAAATAAAATAAAAATAAAAATAAAGAAACCGTACGCAAACCTAGATTAGGTTTTTGCCAGGTTAAAAGTAGAGTCTGATTTAAATAACATGAATGAAAGAAATAACAAATTCGCCTCCGGCAGGAATTGAAAAAAAAAAACTCCCCAAAAATATGTAAAACGTGAGACGATATCCTTGTTGACATGAATTCCAATCGTAATTTGGACTGGTCAAACCTTAAGCCTTGTATAATAGTTGTAAAACTACACGGCTAGAGTCTGATTATTCTATCTTTTTATGATCAATCATCAAGTATTGATGTAACGGCCTTGTTTGGTTTGATAGGCTCGCGTGCATCCGCCGATCAATGCTGCCGCAAGGCATGTGGAAGAGAAATCAAGTTCAAAAACATAGTCTATAGAAGCAATAATTTTAAGACCCGCATAGAGTATTTTATCTGTGAGGTATTGAGTTCGAACCTCGATCGGGCAGTATTTGATTGATGAAATTGAATATCTGTACTGGGATTGTTTTATTTTGGCTGATTTATGTGTGATCGTGATTCAAGAACCGTAAAGATTACTGTTCAACGCAATCATATATCTGTCATTTAAAACTTTGAATATGATCTATCCTATGTATTTATTTGTTTTGTGATTTTATTATATCTATATATTTTCTCATGTGTTTTCACTCTTATTTTCTGAACTGTTTTCCTTCCTTTCCTTAAGTTTAAATAAGTTTAATCGACGTGACGTCACTTGACCTATTGTGTAATTAATCATTTACTTGACACTGGTCCCCATAGGGACCATTGCTAAAAAAAAAAAATATATATCTGTCATCAGGCCTGCAAACATCCGTCAATCAATAATCCAACAACATCACGAAATGTAGGAGAAACGATGTTTTGTGATTTTATTATATCCATATATTTCCTCATGTGTTTTCACTTTTATTTTCTGAACTGTTTTCCTTCCTTTCCTTAAGTTTAAATAAGTTTAATCGACGTGACGTCACTCGACCTATTATGTAACTAATCATTTACTTGACACTGGCAAAATGTCCCCATAGGGACCATTGCTAAAAAAAAAAAAAAACGATATACACAACACAACCAGACATGCATGTTTCGTTGGATTCCTTGCAATTTTACTTGTAAATGTTGAAATCCGTCGATTGCTGCGGAATCTGCAGAAACTATTTAAACTGCAATATTATGCGGACGGAAGTAGGTTCGTTGTGCTCTGTTTGCGTGACATATTATATTTCTTATGTTATTTATTCCGTCTTACTTAATAAAAATAATCAAAGGATGATGGGCAAAGATGTATGGACTGTGCACCCAGGAGCTTCAGCACTGAGGCTACTATTGTTTTGATGCTAACACAGGAGGGTACCTCTGTGCCAATGCGCATCAAAATCTGACTATTAATTTTTGATATACTTGAGAGAGCTCCCATTTCATACAAATTGCTAGCAACGGAAGGTCAAGTTAGAGTGGTTTTTGACCTCCACTAATGAAACTGGTGTGGGTCGAAAGAACTGACAAAACTAAGTATATTTTGTTAAGACACAGAAAAATTCGTCCCGGTGGTCATCAGAAAAAAAAATATTTTTGGGTGATTTTTTTCCTCCACTAATGAAACTGGTGTAGGTCGAAAGTACCGACAAAACTGAGTATATTTTGTTACGGCACTGAAAAATTCGTCCCGGGGGTTTCAAAATATTTTAAAGTGAAATTCAAAAATGTATGGGCGGTGTACCTAATAGAAGACCTCCAGCACTGAGACTACTATTGTTTTGATGCAAACCCAATAGGATAGCTCTGTACCAAAGCTCATCAAAATCTGACCCGGGAGTTTCAAAATATTTTGAAGTGAAATTCAAAAATGTATGGGCGGTGTTCTTAATATAGAACTTCCAGCACTGAGACTACTATTGTTATGATGCTTACCCAATAGGATAGCTCTGTACCAAAGCTCATCAAAATCTGACCCGGGAGTTTCAAAATATTTTGAAGTGAAATTCAAAAATGTATGGGCGGTGTTCTTAATATAGAACCTCCAGCACTGAGACTACTATTGTTATGATGCTTACCCAATAGGATAGCTCTGTACCAAAGCTCATCAAAATCTGACCCGGGAGTTTCAAAATATTTTGAAGTGAAATTCAAAAATGTATGGGCGGTGTAACTAATATACGACCTCCATCACTGAGACTACTATTGTTTTGATGCTTACCCAATAGGATAGCTCTGTACCAAAGCTCATCAAAATCTGACCCGGGAGTTTCAAAATATTTTGAAGTGAAATTCAAAAATGTATGGGCGGTGTTCTTAATATAGAACCTCCAGCACTGAGACTACTATTGTTATGATGCTTACCCAATAGGATAGCTCTGTACCAAAGCTCATCAAAATCTGACCCGGAAGTTTCAGAATATTTTAATGTGAAATTCAAGAATGTATGGGCGGTATAACTAATATATGACCTCCATCACTGAGACTACTATTGTTTTGATGCTTACCCAATAGGATAGCTCTGTACCAAAGCTCATCAAAATCTGACCCGGGAGTATCAAAATATTTTGAAGTGAAATTCAAAAATGTATGGGCGGTGTTCTTAATATAGAACCTCCAGCACTGAGACTACTATTGTTATGATGCTTACCCAATAGGATAGCTCTGTACCAAAGCTCATCAAAATCTGACCCGGGAGTTTCAAAATATTTTGAAGTGAAATTCAAAAATGTATGGGCGGTGTTCTTAATATAGAACCTCCAGCACTGAGACTACTATTATTTTGATGCTTACCCAATAGGATAGCTCTGTACCAAAGCTCATCAAAATCTGACCCGGGAGTTTCAAAATATTTTAATGTGAAATTCAAAAATGTATGGGCGGTGTAACTAATATACGACCTCCATCACTGAGACTACTATTGTTTGATGCTTACCCAATAGGATAGCTCTTTACCAAAGCTCATCAAAATCTGACCCGGGAGTTTCAGAATATTTTAATGTGAAATTCAAGAATGTATGGGCGGTATAACTAATATATGACCTCCATCACTGAGACTACTATTGTTTTGATGCTTACCCAATAGGATAGCTCTGTACCAAAGCTCATCGAAATCTGACCCGGGAGTTTCAAAATATTTTGAAGAGAAATTCAAAATAGTAGGGGCAGTGTTCTTAATATAGAACCTCCAGCACTGAGACTACTATTGTTTTGATGCTAACCCAATAGGATAACTCTGTACCAAAGCTCATCAAAATCTGACCCGGGAGTTTCAAAATATTTTAATGTAAAAATAATAATGAAATAAATTGTCAGCGCATCATGAGTTGTCAGTGGGGGACGAGTTGTCAGTGCAGGGATGAGTTGTTAGTGCGGGGATAAGTTGTCAGTGCGGGCTGAGAGGACAACTCATCCCCGCAATGACAACTCATTCCCGCACTGACAACTCATCCCCGCACTGACAACCCATCCCCGTACTGACAACTCATCCCTCACTGACAACTCATTCCCCACTGACAACTCATGATGCGCTGACAATTTATTTCATTATTATTTTTACATTAAAATATTTTGAAACTCCCGGGTCAGATTTTGATGAGCTTTGGTACAGAGTTATCCTATTGGGTTAGCATCAAAACAATAGTAGTCTCAGTGCTGGAGGTTTTATATTAAGAACACCGCCCATACATTTTTGAATTTCTCTTCAAAATATTTTGAAACTCCCGGGTCAGATTTTGATGAGCTTTGGTACAGAGCTATCCTATTGGGTAAGCATCAAACAATAGTAGTCTCAGTGATGGAGGTCGTATATTAGTTACACCGCCCATACATTTTTGAATTTCACATTAAAATATTTTGAAACTCCCGGGTCAGATTTTGATGAGCTTTGGTACAGAGTTATCCTATTGGGTTAGCATCAAAACAATAGTAGTCTCAGTGCTGGAGGTTTTATATTAAGAACACCGCCCATACATTTATAATTTCACATTAAAATATTTTGAAACTCCCGGGTCAGATTTTGATGAGTTTTGGTACAGAGTTATCCTCTTGGGTTAGAATCAAAACAATAGTATACTCAGTGCTGGAGGTTTTATATTAAGAACACCGCCCATACATTTTTGAATTTCTCTTCAAAATATTTTGAAACTCCCGGGTCAGATTTTGATGAGCTTTGGTACAGAGTTATTCTATTGGGTTAGCATCAAAACAATAGTAGTCTCAGTGCTGGAGGTCTTCTATTAGGTACACCACCCATACATTTTTGAATTTCACTTTAAAATATTTTGAAATCCCCGGGACGAATTTTTTTGTGCCTTAACAAAATATACTCAGTTTTGTCAGTACTTTTGACCTACACCAGTTTCATTAGTGGAGGAAAAAAATCACCCAAAAATATTTTTTTTTCTGATGACCACCGGGACGAATTTTTCTGTGTTTTAACTAAATATACTCAGTTTTGTCAGTTCTTTCGACCCACACCAGTTTCATTAGTGGAGGTCAAAAACCACTCTAACTTGACCTTCCGTTGCTAGCAATTTGTATGAAATGAGAGTTCTCTCAATATCTCAGGATCCATCGGAGATTTTTTTTTACCGTCATAATAAAAAATGCTCATTTTAATCATGTGTTTTAGGACCAGCTAGTGAAATGACAATTGGAGCTGGGTGCAATACGCCCATCATCCTTTATTTTGAACTAGCCGCGTGTCAATCAACGTCTTTTCCAGTAGTAAATTAGACTGTATATTAAACTTTAGATTAATACAAATACAAATATACTTTATTGCACAAAAAACGCAATACACAGAGAAGTTGTACAATCTGCTAAGGTAACAATATCTTAATCATAGCTTTCTTATATTGAAAGGAGTTTTCGATCTAAGTTTTTGAGTTTAGATAAAATTCACGATCTACATAATTAAAATTATTTTTAGATAACAACGTAGATATTCTTAGCTGTAATCAACATGTCAAACTCACACTTAATCATTCTCCAGCCCTAACATTAGACAGTAACGAGTGCTAATGCTAAATATCACATGTCAATCTATCGATCGATTAGCGAATATCGATCCGATCGTTCACCTCACCGTTACGCAACTCGTGCGCATGTCGCGTGTGATGTATTTGTACGCAATGCAACCAAATGTCACATACAGGGTTTAAAAAACGCATTATTCACGTACGTGAGACGAGCAATTATTACTGTCTTCTCGCATTTCATAAGACTACAATTAAATGCAGTAATTTTATGATATTTTTTTCTATAGGTACAAATATAAGAATGCTGTTAAACAGTGAATTTTAAATAGAACCTGATGTTAAAGTTTTTAAACTCCATAGATTGTTGACATACATACATACATAAAATCGCGCCTTTATCCCTAATGGGGTAGGCAGAGCGAAAACGACCGAAAGGTCATCCCGCCACGTCTGACAAGTTTTGAGGGTTATTTCAGATGGTCATGTGTATTGCTATAGTGACAGGTTGTCAGCCCATCGCCTAAATTGCAATACATTAAAACCCTCGAATCCCTTCGCTGGTTTTTACAGCATGCCCGGGAGGAGATGCAGCTGGCACATTCTATGTTTTTCAATCACTCCCAGTCCAGCATGGAATAATAGATTTTTGACATGGTTAACGAGCGACTAGTTCTTGGGGATTAGGCATTGTTGATAAATTCTACTTGTCAGTTTCTAGGCAAGGCTGCTAACTTCAGGCGTTCTTCAAAAATCAGCGTAGCAGCTTTCCGACACCGATTTGCATCAATCAAGGTGCGCTACCACCTTGTATAAAGTGGCATTATCACAGTGACGCGTGCGCGTGCGCATCTCGGCGAAATGTCACGATATTTGCGACTCGCACGCACCCCGTCCATCGCTCCCGGCCGCCAGTTCTTTGTAACTGGTCTGCTGGCCAGTTCCATTGGTCGCGTGCTGTGTGTTGTCTCAACAGAGACTTTTTCATTCTTTCCGCGTTTCGTTGTGTGGTTTGCAGCAGCAGAGTTTTCTCCATCTCTTTAAGAGAGTCCTGTGTGACTCTGATTTTGACTGCCATCCTTGCTGAGGATATTTACTTCATCAAAACCATTATCGCTTGCGTGCGGCATATCTGTCGTTTAAATGTAAGAAACAGGAATTGGGAACTTCAGTCATGGTCATGGTTAAAATTGAAAAGGTAAACCTAAAAATAAATTTTAAGCCACCAGATTGCTGTCATTGATAGTGGTCGTTACACAAATCATATCAGAAGCTTCTTGACCCTGTTTGTTACTATAGACGGTTGAAAAGTTTTGTCAAGGGAGTGATCGGGTGAGTCAGGTCAGAAAAATAAAGAACATTTCACACGACAAAAATAAATTATCATAAATATCATGATCGTATTTACTGACTGTACACTGTACAGCTAAATGGTCCATTCCATTCAGTATTTGCGTGGCGAGACGATTTCATCATAATACCAGTGTTTGGAAGATTGTGATTCGGTCGAGTGAGTTTCGTTGAGGAATTTCGTTTCGGTATCTCTCACAAGATTTTTTTTTATCTGCGAATTTCTTTGACCGGAAATAAGATATCGCGAATACGATTTGCGAATTTTGTGAAAAAGTTGTCTTTGTAATATTAAAATACGTATCTAAAATGTACTGCCCCACAAAAAAGAACATGAAATGGTCGCCTCTGTTGACGTTACCGAACTTAGAAGAAAAGAAAAATTGTGGTTATGCGATACAGTTGGTAGAAGTATTCACGCTTCAGGAAGTAAATCTTTACCCTAGTAGAGCCTCACGTCTGAAAACTGGCTAAGTCCTATAGAAAAACCTTTATCACACACAAACTCAATAGGTCTGAAAATCTAGTAGGTATACAGGTTGTGAAGGCCACTAACCTGTATTTTGCCTGTATTGTGTTTACCGGACAGCAGACAGGTTGCCTGTGACGTAACGACCTTGCTTTATTGTTACTAGAAATTACTTAAGTCACAGCTAGAGCGCTAGACCAGTTCACTATGTGCACTAAAACGCCTTTAGAAATGTGTATAGCAACTAAACTTTGACGGTTTGGTGTATCCTTTTGAAACGCAACTAAAATTATTTCAACTGGCATCCCCTAATTTTTCATACAAAATAATCAAAGTGTTCCTATATTAAAGCTGCCTACGCGAAGAAATTGGCGCCCCCATTTTTGTTTACTCATTTGTGTCGGGGTATAGTCACAGATTACTTATGAGCGCGGCGGGGCGCGTAGTATAGTGTAGGGTTTAGTTTGTTGGGGAGAAACCGTCTATAAAAATATGTACTACTGGGAACTATAAATTGATCCTGTAGCAGCTTGACTTGATAAGATACAGCAAATACTAAGAAAACACACTTTTTTTTATTACCCGTAAGAACGGTAGATTGGAAATCGATAAATAGATACCCATGTTAATCCAGCAACGGTCCGCGAGCATTCTGGGCTCCCGGATCAGAGAGCGTCAATTACGCGCGAGCGCGACCGCTGCGTCCGCGCAGCTTTTTGTCATCCTTGGCACACATTCTGATGAGGTTTTTCATTCTACGCTTGCTTCATTGCGGTTCCAGTAATTTAAGCAGGTTTTTGTCACCCCTGGCACACATTCTAATGAGGTTTTTCATTCGGTGCTTCTTTCGACGGATGCTGTGGTTCTGGTTTACACAGCTTTTTATTGTATTCTGTTTCCTTGGTTTAGTGATTCTGGGTTTTGAGTGTGGCAAAAGTTGGCAACGCCCGCTCTTGTCTAGCCTCTCAAAAATTATGCTGATCTAATCGTGCTGTTGATTAATAACAAGACAACGTAAAAGATAAATATTTGATGTAGTTTGTTAAAAACTCCTCCTGCTCACTCCTAGAGAAATGATGCCATAGCTTTGTATTAAAGAACGAAACTATATGAGATATCCAATGTATAACTTATATTCCTTGTTAACATAACTCGTTGAATTAGTTTCCTTTTAGCTCCCGTTACAGAAATATCGGTGACACGGGATGTGTGTCAACAATAATGTGTGTACAGTATTATCAAATATTGCAACATCAAAATAAAGTAATTTTTCCTCTTTTGATAAGGTCAATGTCATGTTTAAATAACATGTTTAATATTTCTGTGACCTAATGAAGTCATTGTTTAGATTTTGCTCGCTATATATCATACTGATGTCTTATCAAAGTTATCAAAAACTATACGTACTAGGACCCAATGTTATTTATATTGCCATATTTTTTTAGTCTGCTCTGTTGTCTGTGCTATCATGTTTTCCATGTAGTTTACGAGATCGAGTTTCTGAAATTAAAAACCTTATTTTTATGAGTTGGATCAGCATATTAGTTTATTATCATAATACTGTTCGCATTTTTGTGGTAGCTAATTTGATTAGGTACCTATGTTTTTTCTTAGAATAATAATGTTTTTCTTTAGTCTAAGCAAACAAAAATAGACAATACAGAAGAAAAGCAAATAAAACACAAACACAATTCTGCAGACATGAAAGATGACTAAATCTTAGAAGATTTTCTTATGAATACAACTCAAGTAAATATTAATATTTTTAAACGAATATCAACGTACATGCGGTTGCTTGCACCGACCAAACATAAAAACAGAGATTAAAATTCCTTAGTTAATAAATAGTTGAGTAGTCAATCGATCAACGCTACAACCATTTTCTAATTACACTGCGTTGCTAAATAACTTTCAAATTAAACTAGTTGTTGATTGCAGTTGTTGAAGTTTTGAAGTTAGAGTACAAATTAGGTTAAATATGGTAAAAAAGGCAGTTTTAATCGGTCACAACATTTAAATCGAGAAAGTAGCAAACTGTTTAAAACATTATCAAACACTTTTCTTGTGAATGATTTTAAACGT
Organism: Scrobipalpa atriplicella; assembly: GCA_029255725.1. Taxonomy (NCBI): domain Eukaryota; kingdom Metazoa; phylum Arthropoda; class Insecta; order Lepidoptera; family Gelechiidae; genus Scrobipalpa; species Scrobipalpa atriplicella. The sequence continues at coordinate 10,911 of JARACY010003626.1, read as the reverse complement.
TGGTCAACTGTTAGCTTAGAGCAACAGTTTCAATAAGATTTTTAGGTTTCTTATAACTTTGTAAACAGTCTCAAAGTTCTTATATCTACTGTTAATTTAATATTTTTGCAAACGCTTCCAAATATATCTATCACAAACAATAAAAAACAGGGTCAATTCGGCCGCGCACAAAATCACTAAATCTTGACTAAAGTGGTCATGGTGACCTGTCATTTTCTATCCCGAGAGAACAGAAAGGGACGGCAATAATTTTAGTTAAGTCGTGCTCTCACCGAATCGATAGCATGATAAACATTTACACGTATCTCTTCGAACAAAACCAATGGCCATTTTCTTTAAAACTATATAAATAATTTGAATGTACAATTTGAAATATTTGCATACTACATTTTACATTGTGACGTTTACTCTGCGTGTAAAGCCGGTCGTAGAGTGAAACAATAAGCAATTAACACGAACGCAAGATGAATGTGCGCAAGTCGCAAGTGAGTCACAAGCCTTAAATCTATGGCTCGAAAAGTTGAATCCTTTTAAATTTACTATCATTCAGTGACTTGAAAATAGTTTGTGAAAATAGTTTTTAAAATTCAGTTTAAAATAAAACTGTCATTAGCTTGATGCTTTTAAAAAAGATAAATTATTTCTACAGTAATACAAACAACATTAATACAAAACAAAAGAAACAATAATTCAAATTAACTTAAAATTTAATCTAAAATCACAATATGTAGGTATTAAAGTTTAATTAGGTACTTAAAAATATAAAAGAACTTTAGGCATTTAAATACATAATATTTCTACTTACTTAAAAGTGCTAAAGTGAAGGTTCCAGTTTTCTGCCTTTTAAATTTAAAAAATAAAATTATTTTTTTTCTAGTATTTTTATAAGAGCTTCTAACGCCCGCATTACCTTCATCCTGAAACAAATTCTACGTAACGGCGCGATACATTACGAAAGTGATATCTAACCGCGCCGGCAACTTCACCGCGAACTCAGAACGCACAGTATACACGCGCCGCCACTGCAGCCGCACGTCTGTCCAGCCTCGTACCGGCAACACACCTCTAAAACACGCGAGAACTTGTGATACTGAGAAAAAAGTAAAACAACGCACACTGTGACACACTATTGTTTCAAAATAAAAACATTTATTGTGTAAAACACAAACTATTGTTGATTATTTACTATTGTTTAAAAAAAAACAAAGAAACGCTTACTCAAAAGACTACTCGAAATGTGACGATAAGATAAAGTTATAGCAATTTAATCGCAGTTTATAACAGTGCAGTGTAGAGCAAGTGCAAAAATTGCGGCCTTCCTTTCTATTCGCTAAGAGGCTCGTTAGCTAGTTGTACGCAATAGGTCGTTTGTTGACGAACAGATGTGGGAATGCGAAAACATTTCGCCGCGAACAGTTTGATTTCGGTGAAGTTAACACAATAGGGACAATCGGTGACGTCAACATGGGTAGACCGGGGGAGTTCGATACTCCCGAACAAAGTGACGAGGAAAGTGGGGAAGCCTTCACTGATGGTGACTTCGGTGATACAGATGACGATCTTATAGATATAGACCCTCCAACAGGAAATGCTATTGCTCTCAATGAAACCTCTAATATTCATGTTAAAAGCCTAGAAACGAATAGTGTTGACGATAATGTTTTTGATGAAGAAGACCAGCCGAAAGTAAATGGACTGAAAAACGGACATGCAAGTGATTTAGGTGATACTGAAAATTTGAGTGACAGTGAAATCATGCCGGAAATCAGGAGAGATTCCCACGGTGACAACAATCCGTCGATTGTTGGAATTCTTGGAGGGCAACATAATCAAGTACGTATTCTGACGATTCGAGAGCATGAATGCCTCCTCAAAATTTGCGAGCATTTCATGTTTGTGTTTCCGTCCTCGCCGTTAAGATCCTTTCCCCTGAATTCTTCCACCCTGTGTCACCATTACCATAAAAAAGTCAAGTCGTGTTCGCTTTAGGTTTTCCTGAATCACGTTCTTGAGTCACGTTTGCAACCTGCTAAGCAAGCATTTCCTTCGAGAGTAACTTTTACTTCTCGCTAGAGTGTAATTACAGCAAACGTTCCAGTTAGATAATTACAATTAACTCCATGGTGCACGAAATCGTCAAGGGCGACATTATCTTATCTATTTTAAAATGCGTCGTTGGATTATTCAAGAGGCCAGTCGCTTTTCTCAGGTGTTTCCCTTAGTCACAATAATTTAAGAAAATTGTTTCCTACAATGAAAATTTCGTGACCATTCGATTTACATGTAAAATAGTCATCTAAGTAAATGGCTTTGCGTTTCCAAGTGGCCAGTGTCATTCAGTGTAGTGTAACCTGCGCAAGAGTGGACGCGCTTGGCAATGACGTGACCTTGCGCTGATCCTCAGTGACGTCATGCTTCCGGAGAGTTTGTTAGGCCTCGCGGGGAGAGTGCTCGTGCTTTACGTAAGTCATGCGGACTTGTGTTGTGACGACCTCGTCATTATCTTTGATAACGTAATTTTTAACGTTTTGTAGTTCATAATGATAATATGCTTTAATATTTGTTTAATAGGATTTTATATTTCTTCTTACAGTGCAGTTCTGCATTACAATGTTAACGCCTCTTGCTTTGCAATCCAGTCTTACGAAAGATTGATGATTGAATCATCAATTCGTACATACTAACTGTTAATTACATTACAAACAGAAACACTATGGTGCTTATTTTCTAGCCAAGAATCGTACTTCGTATTTTGATGCAAATCCTGGTTAGGTTGATGTTTTCCTGGTTAGGATTAAATTAAGATATAAATAAACTGTTTTACGGTTAGGGAAAATAATTATTCTATGAGTCAATAAGCTAATAAAATTTCCAAGTAAGACAAGTCTGGTGACATCAGTCCAAGTGTGGGTCTGACTGAAAACACCTGTGTTTTATAAAATATTATAATTACTTCGCCGTCTTTTATTCAATGTAATAATATAAGCCATGGCAGGCTTAAGTGTAATCCAATGGTGAGGCCTCGCTTGAAGATATTCAGTCTTGTGGAAAATGTGTGAGCTGGTAGACCATTCCGTTATTGAACTCCTGCTCTGTGTTGCTGGCAGGTTCCTGTTGCAATATGTAAGTCATTTAAAAGAGGACCTTATTGAAAGTAAAGTGTCTATATAAAGTAGAAACTAAACTGACGTTTGAAGAACCTAACCGCGAAGCCTCGACCTCGTTTTTCAATTTGGCGGTTATCAGCTCTGTCTTGCAGATTACCAAAATATTTAGTTTTTTTTTACATTGCCATCTTTATCCAAAATAAATCCTATAGATGAAATATACCCCGTGTTTAATTGTTTATTACTCTTAATTATACATACATACATAGTATCACGCCTGTATCCCTTATGGGGTAGGCAGAGCGTCAACGATCTAAACTATGGTCGTTTCGCCACGTCTGACAAGTTTTGAGGGTTGTTTAATATAAATCTGTATATTGCTGTAGTGACAGGTTGTCAGCCCATCGCCTAAATTACAATATACTGAAACCCTCAAATCCCTTAGCTGATTTTTACAGCATGCCCGGGAGGAGATGCAGTTGGCACGTTGCGTTCTATGTTTTTCTATCGCTCCCAGTCCAGCATGGAAGTTACTTATCTTAGTCACTATTTAGATGACCTTATAATTTCCTTCACTTGTTCTAGAATTACTTTTAGTTAAATGTTCTTATGTTGTTGTGTCTTACCCAATGATCCGTGAATATCATTCCAGTCACAGAGGATTGGTTCTGCTTTGCTATAATCTTGTTAGATTCGTATATTTTTAGTTCGTTTCTTATAATAACTTCTTTTGTGAGTTGAATTGAATAACCAATAACACTTATCAGTTTATCACTAATTGGACTACTTTTCTGCAAAGTCTTTATTATTTTCCAATAAATGACGGTAATGCTCGTAAAAATTTACGTGGCGAAACAGCTTATGTATTTAGCCGTTGCACTCTCAATTTGTGTATGTAGATAATGTATGTCACTTATTATGAAAGCAGATGTTTCATACATTTCTTTCGGTATTCATAATCATAACATAATTATCCAAAGAAATCTATAATGTCACATAATGTTTTAACTAAGCATTCGTTCACTATTCTAAAATGTTTCTTCTTTATTATTTTCAATAACAGTACCCAGCTTTTTATTATTTCCGAACGTGCCATCGTAAGTCACCAAGTTCATGTTATGAATACTAATATTTTGTCTAAATATGACTCCTGAGAACTCTGTCCTTCAAATGTGTTAGAATGTTTGGAGTATGGCGTTAAGCCGTTAAGAGGTTCATTTGCGATCCTTGCGCCACTTTGGTAAAAAAAATAATAAAAACCCTCAAATTACTATTTGCGTTATTACTTGTTAAAATAAATGCGATCCTACACCAACAAGTGCAACCCTGTTTTTATCAAGTGGCTAACTTTAAATACTTAGAATCGAAAATAATAGAATGCGTGTAGATCCAAAAAAAATCTAGGCTCTAACGTAGAGCGTTAACCCTCTCAAGTAAATTTCTAATGTTTGTTTAAGAATGAGATCATTACTGGTTTTACTGGGCATCGAACGAACTGCGATATTGTATTGTAGTCATACTTTATGTTATGATATGTATGATGATACTAATAAAATGTAGTAGTCAGGTGAATCTGTAAACAGAGTTTCATAAAGAGGATTACTGCTTCCGTGGTCTAACGGTATGAGCTAAGAGCTTTTGATCCTGAGGACCTGGGTTTGATTTCCTGGAGGGGAAAACAAAGTGGAAAGAAGATTCCGTAAGAAAAAAGATTCCGTGCTTCGGAGGGCACGTTAAGCCGTCGGTCCCGGTCGCTGTCTTTGATAGTGGTCGACGTACATGTCAGACGCCGATTTAGCTGTGCTATGAGGCGGTTTAAAATCTCTGACACCAAGGTTCATCGGGTCGATCGATTCGAAAACCCACACGACAAGAGAGAGATGATTTTCATCTGTCAAGTGACTATAAATGGCGTTTTTGTTTTCTCGATTATCTATTTGGGATAGTAGGATGAGTTTATTCTCCTCTGAGTTATTCTTCATCATCACGAGTCATCTGCAGGTCCGTCGCAGGATGTCCACTGCTGATTGTAGTTATTCCCCCTCTCGACTTAGTCACACAATCTAGTTTTAGGTTTTTAACCGACTTCAAAACAGAAGGAGGTTCTTATCATTCGAAGGAATATACTCCTGAAGGGGTCCCATACAAGTTTTCAAGATAAATAGATTCCCTTAGCCATGTTGATGTTGTAACATACATACATATAATCACGCCTTTTTCCCGGAGAGGTAGGCAGGAACCACATCTTTCCACTTGCTACGATCCTTATATACATAATTCTTTCGAATAGGCCACTTAGGATGTTGAAAATACGCTTTAATTTGCTCATAACACTTATACTGCCTCGTTTGGCGCAAATAATAACTCCTTCGTCAATGCCATCAATTGGAAATTGGAATTGTAGCAATCTCAATCCTATCCTTATCAGTAAAGTGTATACAGATTGCAATAAGAATCAGGTGATTACCGACACATTTTCGAATTCATGCATTTAATTTAGTGCATTTCGCAGATTGTTTCAATGTGCAATTTATGATCTTGTCTTACCATAACAGCTACGACTACGTCTTTAAGGTCAAATACCTTGAATATTATCTAATAGACTCTGTTAGTATATTTTCTACTAGTAATAGACGTGTGGTTATCTAGGAAAATTATAGATACTATACATGACCACATCCTATTAGTTGATTTGTCTAATTTCAAAAAACTTGATTTCCGCTCTGTGGTTTTATTCGCAAAATTACGTGTAAGATAGAAGTAACATACAGAAAGACACACCTTTATTGATTTGTACAGTAGGATGGTTGCTTTACAATAAGGTGTATTATCGCACTAAAAGTTATAACATTGTCTGCGTATATCACAGCAGTAATTATCGATACCATTTTGTAAACACTAACAGCAATAAACTTGTAGATCGTGGGATTATCGTCCTCTAATAGGGACACGTCTGTTTGCCCTTGTCACTTGTTTGTTTGTAGGACTTGTCGTCTTATTCTGTTGGACATGTGTTCAGTGAGGCATGTGGTCATATTTTAGCTCAAATTTTTGGTAAAGCATCTAGAATCCTGTTTTATGGCTGTATTGTCTAAATCTTGCAGATGTGGTTGTTGTTGTTGATTTGACTTGAGCTTATTTTAATATCGAATTCGTGACAAACAAGCTATTGTTCAATAGTAGCTTATATTTAGAACATCTTCCTTTTATGAATTGGTTTAATTTTTACAACATCACACAACATCTATAAAGAGTTGATACAAAAAGTTACTCCAATACAAAGAATTGTTGTCTTTTGGTTTATTTTTGACGAAACGGTGGCATTCTCACATTGTGCTCGAAATGATGTCATCTGCCTCTAGAGTCTAGATATGCTAACCATCTCCGAGGGTCTCAGTTTAAAGTTCAGACCATCTTTCACAGCTAACCGAGAAATGATACAGATGAGAGTTATTCTAAAGGATTGTCTCTTGGTTTATTTTTGACCAAATGAACCAGTATGCTCATATTGTGTTGTGTCCGGATTGTTCGGAATGATGTCATCAGCCTCCAGGCACGCAAACCGTCCATCAGGGGCTTAGTTCGTTATTCGGGCAGGATTTCACACGTCATTATGAGCTTGTTAGCAAATGTTGGCTTTGAAATGAACACTTTGTTAAAATAAACATTTTGTCGTGATAGCCAATAAACCAAATCTAAGTACAATCAGGTTAAAATAGATCACGAGAAATAAAATAACTAATTAGGACAATCTTTGGTGTCACTGAGCGCCAAATACTTATGTTACGTTATTGTTGTGTCTTTTATATATTTTTAATTCTAGGTAGACTGGTCAATATAAACTCGAAAGACGTATAGCCACATTTCAATTCATAGCGTATCAGTGTAAATGTTATCTTCGGCAATTTTTCTTTAGATCAGTGAGAGATCAATACAACAATGTCATCTATATAGGCAGAGCAATATTATCAGATGTGTCGAAATGTTTGGAATATGAGTAATGTGGTGTGGTGAAACAATAACATTTTATCGCATTCCTTTCCTGTATCGCAACGCGTCACTAATCGCTGTTAACATTAACTTGAGTGTTCTCGTTGCCTGAAAGAATGTAAAAACCTTACATGGCTTTCTTGTTATATCTCTCCTAATTTTGCTGGCATTTTCGATGCTTCGTTTTTAAACAATACCTTATTACAAATAATCGTTCCTTTCATTTAATCTTTCAGGACTTTAGTCTTTGAGACAGAATTTGCAATTTGCAGTCTGTCTTTGGAAAAACTTTAATTGGGTATTATTACCCTTATAGCTCTATTACTCAGGTATAGGACATGGCCGCCTTCTGTACACTTATGTCATGTTATGTATGTTTAATTTATTACAATAAAGTATTATTTGATTTGATTTGATTTGACTTTGGTTATTCGTACATTCCAATGGTTTCTCATTTTGTTCGCTCGTTTAACTTACGCTCCATTATAGTGTATGTAAACTATTAGTTTTACTGTCCCCTTTTCAAACATGTCAATATTTCCTGCCACCCGCATATTGGGTGTAAAAATATCATTAACAAGCCCCTATCTATCGACTTTTGTCTTTGTCTACATTAAAGTGCAATTTTGTTATGTTCTGTGTCTCTTTATCATTGTAAAATTGTACTTCCTTCAGAAACAGATAAGATTTGCCGATGAAGTTTGTTCCATTTATGTCTTTGGATCCATATCGTATTGAAATGATAACGAAGATTTTTTTTTTGTTGTTCAATCAATTATCAAGTCGCTTTCTAAAATTATTTATTTGTTATTTTTAGGAACACGTCAAAACTGATAAATTGGCTAAAATTTAAATTACCCCAAACACAATCAAGATCGCTTTTGATGTTTCTATAGGTCATTAATTAGAACAGATTGTATGAAATGTTTGCGTTGTTTCATGAATTGAAGGAATTACTTCGGCCCCGTCTAGACGGGGGGCTCCCTACAGCCCCCTCCTTTCCAATATTTCACGTCACAGGCACGCCACGCCACCTTAGGATATCAATCTTTTGCCGTGGTATTTTTGTATGATTTGCTATACCGGGTGTAAGGGACAGCGTACCAGAAACGCTCAGTAGTTCACCAGAAAGTTCTAATATAATTTTTGACTTACCCATACATTTTTTTTTTACTTGTAATGGGTTAACTCTTGACTCTAGCTAGACACAAAGGTCAGCGATGACCGTGACAGAGTCGACGATGGAGCGAGCTAACCCAAAAGACGCCTGTTAAGGCACTGGTAGTCTCACGCACCGACGGAACACTGCAAGCTGTTTGGCGCCGGACTCCGGTGAGAGGGTGGTCGCGAGCCAGGCGGCTTGTCTGATTGAGGTGGTATTTTTGTTTGGGAAAGTAATTATTTTTCTGAATTTCCTGGTGAATGTTGTTCAGTTTCGTTGACTGAGCAACCCTTTTCAGTTTCTGGTACGCTGTCCCTTACACTTTGTATTGATGTCATCTTCACAATGTCGTTTCTTTAGCTTCTGGTTTAAGAGACTAATATTTGATCTTCGTTGTGCGATTTGATATTCGTATTGTATTGACCTTTGTCAGAATATTGAATTATACTGTGCCTTTGGTATAAAAGTTCCTTTGATCGTGATTTGTCAGTGGGTCAATGCAACATTTTTCACCGTAAAGTTATTCTTTAATTTTAAAACCGTTAATATTTTAGATTTTTTTTTTTCACCCAGTATTGTCTTAATTGACTTCTGCCTGTAAATATTAGCAAGTTTCTAGTTTCATATCGTTGTGCGAATGGCTTAAACATGCCCTAGTCCTAACTACTAACCTAGGTGTGGACGTTATCTTTATTTCCCTTTACCACACTGATTATATTGCCAGCACTTTCACTAATTAAATTGGCTTTATTGGGTGAGTTAGTGTACCTAGTAACCCTACCTCATTTAGCGTGGTTGGGGTGTGGTGCTTTTGTTTTGATTTGTTTCATTTGGGGAGATGCAGTGGTATCGATTCGTTGAGGGTACGACTTAACTAAATGTTGACAAAAATTGTAGCCGTCCCTTTCTGTTCTCTCATGACAGAAAATGACGGGTATAGACTTATATGAGTTAATTAGTTTTTGCAACTACGAATTGCTACCAATGGTACCTAGTGGTGATATTAATACCACCCCAAAAGTTTACTTCATAATATTTCTGTAGGAGCTCTATTTAATTACATTGTTGTCGAACTACATCAACTCTTGCGCAACGGTTCATCTCGACTCGTGGGATTCTATATTCAAATCTTCTCAATAATTATAAAAAGCGTTAAATAACAACTGTCGCCATAAGAAATACAGTTACTTTATTAATGATTTCCGTTTTTGTGGTATATTAAGAGTTTGTTTGGGTGTAACTCTAAATATCAGGAGCGTAATAAAAACAGAAAAACTATTTTAACTGGTAACACCTGATTTGATTAACCTATTACAAAATTACAACTTCGCGAAGAAATTGACGCCTTTTTTTTAAGCTGTTCGTACAATCGCTAGTATTATTATACATTCTGTGGTACAATTTAGCTTACTGCAACGAAAAGTAGCATTCGTCCACCACAGTAAGAGGAAAAAAAAAGAAAAATAAACGCCTCATAGTCAGCTGATTGACAAGCGTGGAGGAAACAAGTAACAAGAACACGCGCTCTTGAATATGATACGGCCGGTAGTGACCTAGTTGTTACATGTTATCTAGTTACCAGTTGCTTATTGGGTAGGTAGAGCGTCAGCCGCCTAATAAAAGCCTTTACTAGATATAGATAGAAAAGCCGTTGTAGGGACTGCAGCATTATAAATTCCTTTCCAAAATTATTACAAAATGTGTTAAGGATGTCGCTATTTACTAAACCTCAATGCTCTGCCAACGCTAAAGTTTAGCGGATATAGAGTTTTGTTTTATGTATTTTGAGGTATTCAATGCTGACTACGATATTCCACTTTCGCTCGTACATTGTTTCTATAGTGTAACAAATCGATGTGCGTCGGTAATGTAAACCCACTGTAGGATAGTACCTATCATACTCCTATGGCTGCAAACCGGTTGCCTGGGAATGGAACTGGCAAGTAACATCATCTGCCGTAACGCACGCCTCCTAGCCGAGGTAGATAGATATGGTGAGCTTTGCGTAAGCGCATCTACTGATTGATGCATTTATCCTTACATAGTATAAAACAAAGTCGCTTCCCTCTGTCTGTATGTATGTCTGTATGTATGCTTAGATCTTTAAAACTACGCTACGGATTTTGATGCGGTTTTTTTTAATGAATAGAGTGATTCATGAGGAAGGTTTTTAACTGACTTTTACCACGGGAAAGTATGTCATTCCCACGGGAAAAGTTGTTTTTTGGGCTGGACGAAGTCTGCCGGGTCCGCTAGTTTCATATATTAAATCCATACACGTCAAATAAACTAAGCCCTTGCGAGGCAGAGAGTTAAGAGCTGAATAATAACCGCATCTAAAAATTTCGAGGGAATTTCTGGTAGGATTGTGTTTTATATTGCTGGCAGGTCGTCAAATGTTAGCCCCATCTTCTGTTCTGTTTTTAATTCGTCGCAATCCCAAACCATAGTAAAGATAGAGAAAATAGATGAACTGCTCTTTACCTAATGTCACTTATATCCAGTCCCCATTTATTTATCGTCTCTTTACCTAATGTCACTTATATCCAGTCCCCATTTATTTATCGTGAATTAAGATTTCACTTTTCCAAACTTTCTTTTAATCTATTCTGTACCAATACGGACATTTATTAATTAGGGTTTTCCTTCTTT